>JAPPVO010001452.1:0-35796 GCA_030407325.1 Camellia japonica | reverse complement strand
TGTAATTTTCAAAAAATGAAAGCAAACAGAAAAAAACTTAGGAGAAACAAGGTTTAAAGAGCTCTATAAAAATGGTCAAAGTATCCAACCTTCATCAGTTTTCAAGAAAAAAACTTAGCAGAAGACTCAGTTCAGCCATTATGGTGACACTAGTAGCTGCCCTTCTACAAACCACAGTGGCACAGAAAGTACATGTCGTGGGTGACACCTTAGGGTGGCTCGTCCCTCCTGGTGGTCCGATTGCTTACGCCACCTGGGCCGCCATGCAAACATTCAGCCCTGGTGACGTCCTCGGTAATATATATTTGTAGCTAAAAATTTTAGTTTTTAAATTATTCTCAAAGTATGAATGGAATATACACAACGGCATAGTATGTTCTCAAAACAATGATGATGTTTTTACCGTAGTCCTCTTTTATTGATATTTTTTTGTGTATTGTTTGTACTATTTTTTCATCAATAAATTTTTTTTTGTCGATACAAAAGAAAACGGAGCTACACTAAGGCAAGTCGAGACAATGAAATTATAAAAAAAAATATATTATTTTGCCTATGATTTTATTATTTTGTTCCATTTTCCACAATAAATTTCTAGAAAATATTATTTAACCCATTATTTATTTTTATTTTTTTTGAATTTCCCCTCAGAGATTTATTTTTACATCTTGAATTTTTCAGACTCCCTGTATATACATATGAATGAATACTAGAGCTAGCTTGATTTATTTTCAACGTTTTTCAGTGTTCAATTTCACAACTGGGCAGCAAGATGTAGCTAGGGTTAGCAAGGAAGCATTTGATATGTGCAATTCGACAAACCCTATTTTGCTTGAAACAAATGGTCCTGTGAATTTTACCCTAAGTTCAGGTGGTGAGTACTATTTCATAGGCACCATGGAGATGCACTGTCCCTTGGGACAAAAGCTAGCCATGTATGTTCCACCACCAGCACCACCTAGAGCACCAATGACATATGAGGTTGGGGATGGTTTGGGGTGGCTTGTGCCTCCTGGTGGTGCAATTGCTTATGCTACTTGGGCTTTCAACAAAACCTTCATTGTTGGAGACACTCTAGGTATGAAATTTGAATCTCTCTCTCTCTCTACTTATGCTAACTTGAATAATTGGAAAGTGTGTTCTTTAAAATTAATACTAACGCTCTATTTAGTTGTGGGATTTGAAAAAAGATTTAGAAATGTGAATAAAATATACTAATATTTCACTTAGTTTCACACATCTTTTCTTTTCAAATTTCTCCTAAATTTCGAAACCAAACACAAGGTAAGAAAATGCAAGATGAATCAAATTATATGTATGTAGAAAAAATGTTCAGTGTACCAAATTTGTTCACTTTCATACTCATTAACTAAGGTGATAATCGTATTAAGAAATTGTCGATACCCATACGATTCAGTAGCATCCGGTTGATAATAGCATTACTATTCTGTTCTTAGGGTCTTGAGTTCGACTCCCCAAAACTTGATGACGTTGTGGTTGTTGTGTATGTTGTATGCTTATAACTAATTGGTAACATGCTGTTAAATTTTCTGAGATAGTTTCAATTTGATATAACTCCTTGATTTAAATTGAGGTAATGTTAAGGATATTAAATTTTTTATCAAATAAATGACTTAATATCTCACATGCGTGTGGGATCCGTAATTTTGTGAATCACACACCCATATAAGATATTTGATCATTTATTTTATAAAAAATTTAAGGCCTACAGCATTTTCCATTAAATTGTCTCCCATCCATTGACAAAGAATAGTACGTTGAAATTAATAGAGTAAGAGAAGCTTCTTGTGAAATTGACAAGTCTGGTCATTTTTTTGCATTTATTAACAATGTAGACATATAATCGGAAGGTTAGAATAGCAATACAGTTAAAGATTTTTTTTTTTTTTTTTTAAAAAAAGGAAAACTGTTTTTTCGGTACAAAAAATATGAATTACTAATGTGCCGACAATTTATAAAAACGTCACTAATTGTAAGTTTGGCGACAATTTATAAAAAACGTGACAAAAAAAGTCACTAATGGTCAACTTTCAGCGACGTGCAAAAAAATCATTACAAAAAGTTATTTTTATAGGATTTTATGGGAATTAAATCCAACTATTAAAACCTATTAGTAGTTTACCCTGTTTATGTTTATTTTTTGTAAAAAAAAAAAAAAAGAGTTATGTGATTTAAAAACTTATTTTGAAAACAAATGAGATGGATGTCAAGGAAAATGGTGGTGACCAAAGGTGGTTGTTGATGGTCAGATATTGTGGCTAGTGGTCGGAGGTGGTTTCTGGGACCAGGTGGTGACCGAAAGTGATTGCCAAAGGTCATTTCAGGCAAGAGATGGTGACCAAAGGTAGTTGTTGACGGTGGAAGGTTGTTGCCAATAGCAAGAGGTGGTTGTCGAAGGAGGTCACCGGTGATGGTGGGTGAATGTGGGAGTGGTTGCACGTGATGGCTGGTAGTGGTGATGAGCTGTGGGTGGTGGCCAGAAAGAATGGAAAAATAAGGACAGGATAAACTTTTGAAATTAATTTTTTTACAAATTTTATAAAACGAATTGTATGTAATTTTCAAAACTTTAATAAAAATAAATAAAAAAACTATAAATATAAACATTACTGGGTTTCAAATTTCTTTTGTTTGATTAAAAATCATACTGTAAAGGTTTGTCGTAATGGTGAGGTTTCTTAATAAGGTCTATAAGTCTAGTATAATTGGTGTATTTTCATGGTTATGCAGTTTTCAACTTTGTCAATGGAACACAAGATGTGGCAGTGGTAACAAAGGCAGCATATGAGTCTTGTGACACCACACCACCACCACCACCACTGTCTTAACCACCAGTCCAGCAAAGATCACCCTCTCCAACCCAGGCCAGCATTACTTCACCAGCACATACCCACTACACTGCAATTTGGGTCAACAGCTTGCCATCAATGTGATCGCCTCTAGCACTGCCACGTCCCCTTCCACATCTGCCGCTTCTCCACCAAGCACCACCACCAAGGCCTTATCCGCGTTTGCCCCTGCAGCTGGTGGACCCATTTCTCCTCCCACCAGCTCAGCCCCGTCTCACGTTGTGATTGGATTCTTTTTTGTCACATTCTTGTCCTCTGCCACAACTTTTCTTCTTTGATTTCATACTAGTTGGTATCATTTTGACGTAATTTCACTCTTGATCATTCTGTGTAGTCAGATTATACTTGTAATATTCAATTCTACTTGTGAGTTATTTTAGAAATAAAAACCAGTTTATTTAAGGAATGCTGATTGAATATTATTGAAGTGATTGATAATGTCAAGTTTAAAATCAATTTAGTGAGTAGAAGAGATCATCCAAAACAATAACAGACATAAAAGAAATATGATTTAAATTTAAAAAAAATACAACCCAAGCAAGGGTGGAGTATGCATAGAGTTACAAAGTCAAGAACTCAATGTTAAGATTGACACAACATACATGGAAACCCCAAATAACATCATGAATAAGAACATGTGCTATATACAAGGTATTGAGTGTATGGCCTTAATTATCTTGGACCAGATAATTGCACTGCCGAAAACTTTGCATCACTATGGCAATATGACGGTGCAGGTAACCTTCTCTCCTCTCTGACTGGTCTAACGAAATTTGCAAGAAAGTGGAAACCAGCTTCAGAGGAGCTCGGAGGCTCCGGTACAGAGCAGGAACCTTCAAGCATTTGAACAATTCTACCCATGGATGGTCTTCGGTGCATGTCCTCTGTATACACCACAAAGAAACTTTGATTACGTTTTCTACCCTCTTGTCTTCTTCATCAATCTCAAGCTTTGAATCGATTATTTCTTGCAGCTTTCTTTCTTCCATCATCTTGAGGGCATAAGACGGAAAATGAGCTTTCTCTGAACACTCTGCAGGGTTGAAGTTCCGTCTTCCCCCAACAATTTCAAGCAAAACCATGCCAAAGCTATATACATCAATCTTCTCTGACAAGGCATTGGTTGTGACCCATTCAGGTGCCAAATACCCCCTTGTGCCTCTTAGTCGGGTGACAACTTGACTCTGTTCCTTTGTCATCAACTTGGCCAAGCCAAAATCTGATACCTTAGCTTGGTAATTGTCATCAAGAAGCACATTTTCAGGTTTTATATCACAGTGGATGATCTTCATATGGCAGTTCTCATGGAGATAAGCCAATCCTTTCGCCACACCTATTATTATACTAAAGCGGGTTTCCCAATCCAAAGTTAATCCTTCTCCATTGGTCTTGAAGATCCATTTATCCAAAGACCCATTTTCCATGTACTCATAAGCCATAAGGCGATTAGTGCCCTCTACACAAAAGCCCTTGAGCTTGACCAAATGGAGATGGTGGATGCTGCCAATAGTGGTAACTTCAGTTCGAAATTCTCTCTTTCCCTGATTAGTGCCCTCCAATTTCTTCACGGCAATTTGAGTTCCATCTGGAAGCATCCCTTTGTAAACTGAACCGAAACCACCCTGACCGAGTTTCACAGAGAAGTTGTTTGTAGCGGTCTGAAGATCTTTGTAGCTATACCGATTGGGGTTGTGAGATAAAATCTCTAAGAAATTTTCTACTTGAATGTCATCATCTTGGCAAGAAAAATTATCCTTTCCCACGAAATCTTTGAAAAATTGTAGCATTCTTTTGTTTCTTTGGTGGAACCAATATCCCAAAAAAAGTAAACAACTAGCAAGTAAGAAGATTGTAGTAGCTATCATAACAATCCGCAAGTGGTTCCGACTATTGCTTTCTTTCTTGGCAGGGTTTAGCCTTTGGCCTGCATCACTAGGTAATTTGATGTAAGAAATAAACTTGGAAGTGCCATTGCGTAATTGAAAGCTTCCTATTTCATCAAACAAAAAGCAATTACCAGAATTGTTCTCAAAAAATAACATGAGACATGAGCAGTTACTAACACATGCATCCCTGCAACCTTTCAAATCACAATTGGCATAGGGTGAAACAAACTCAAGAGCAAAGTAGTCAAGTTTATCCCCCATATTTAGCAACTGTATAGAACTCTTTGAGCCATTACATGGAGAGCCAATCCAATGGTTGCAACTTGGAGGGTTGCTAAGCTCCAGAGGACAGTAGCAATTTTTTTTAGTCAGAAACTCACAACGGTAGTAGGGATCACATGGTTCAGGTGTGCTACACTCATTTTGTGGAATCTTCATTGTTACTGCATTAGACTGTTCACCATTACGAAGACTGTAGAATGAAATAAACCCATCATCTCCTAAAACTGCTGCCCAAGTAACATCAAAACTAAAATCATCAGACAATATAAATTCCCAAATTAGATTCTGATTGTGATCAAAGAAGCTCCATGAATTGGAAATTAGAGAAGCAGAAGTGACTGGTCCATCTTCTTTAGTTATAACTTTCCGGTACTCATTTGCCATAGACCAATAGGGTTGAGGAGTTTGGAATCCTCCATAGAGAATTGCATCACCTGATTTCATTTCAAGGTAGCAACTCAAGTTATTGGAATTGGGCTCACTTACTAGTCGCATTCCTTCAAAGAAAAGTTGATTTGACAAAAGGGTGTCTGTGGGATAGCTAAAACTCTGCCAAAGAACTCTGGAGTCATTTCCAAGCAAAACCAAATTGCCTGAGTCCTGCAGCTTGATGGAAGTAACTCCTTTTCCTGCAGTATGAGTAGACCAGGCTATACCACCTTCTTTCTCCAGATATACATTCCCAGTTTTGTCAAAAACAAATTTATCATAATCTCTTACCCCGAAGCCTCTGTTGGCAGTCCAGACGACAATTGCACTATGAACGTGAATTATAGACAAAGAGAACAATGCCAACTCCTCCTTTGTACTTGAAAATCCAAAAGAAAAATTTGAGTTGTTCGAGAGCAAAAACATTCCACCATAATCAAGCCAATTAATTTGAGACCCTTCGAACACTGAATAAATACTGCCAATTACTGGAATATTTGCAACAGATTTTTCAGATAGGAGGACAATTGACAAACAAATGGACATCATAAATGGAAAGAAGCCTCGCAACTCCATGGGCACACAAAACCTGGATTAATTCACCTGCATAAGAGAACAATTGCCTTAATTAACTGAAATAACTGGAATGAAGGGAAAATTATTCAGTCATGAAGCAATGCATCATCTTTGGTTCCACTTAAGCATTAAATATGGGCCCATTTCCAAGCCAATATATATTATTATAAAGTGTAGGGCACCCGAACCCATCTCATGCTCACCCCTGCTCCACACCGTTCATTTAAAACTAGAGATCTATAACCCTAATTCATCCGCTTTCATGTTGTATACTCTTCTTACGACTAACCAAAGCCCAAAACTTTAGTGAATACAATTTAGTGGTGGTGGTGGATGTTGAGTTTGACAAAATAGTGGACCCAAAAAATACAACCTTTACCTTTATTGATAACACTCAAGTACACTTGTACAACCACACATTAATACACATTGCTTATTCACTCACATAATACATTCAAGCATTAAAACTAGAGATCTCTAACCCAAATGCATCCGCTTTCATGTTGTATACTCTTCTTAGGACTAACCAAAGCCGAAAACTTTAGTGAATACAATTTGGTGGTGGTGGTGGATGTTGAGTTTGACACAATAGTGGACCCAAAAAATACAACCTTTACCTTTATTGATAACACTCAAATACACTTGTACAACCAGACATTAATACACATCACTTATTGACTCACATAATACATTCAAGCACTCACACAGTGTCTTCCTCACACAAGACCTTAAAATACTTCACACTAGATCACCCTTGTAGTGATTGACCACTCCATCACTCAATTACTCAATACATGTACTCATCTCATATTTATACTAGTGAAGAACTTTCTAGAATACTCTCATACTTCCACTATACTCTAGAGTTATCTAAACTACTCTAGTACATATTAGAGTTTTCTTTACTTCTCTAAAATATTCTAGAACCTTCCGGAACTTCTATATTTCTCCAAACTTCTCCAGTGTTCCGGAACCTTCTAAGATGTTCTAGAATCTTCCGGATTTCTCTTTCCAGAGTCTTCTAGATTCATGTGGAAACTTCTAGAATATTCTAGAGAGTAAGAAGAGTTAGTGATGACTCTCAACAATGGAGTGAGGTATGGGTGTGGGTGTGTACTTGTAAGAAAACAATGGGTTTAATGCTTGTTTTCACTATATCCTTCATGCTTGTTTTGATTTTGAATTTTGGATTTGTTGAGTGATTTGCTGAGGAAAAAGAAAAGAGTAGTAAAATGAGAACCTGATCACTTGGCTAGCTCAAATCTATGCCATACTAAAGTAATCTTTCACGCAATATGCATCAGAACTAAGAAAGAAAAAAAAATTATCTTCTATTGCATTCCATTTCTTTTATATTGACAAATCAAAGTTCCAAACACAACTTAAAAGAAATGCTCATTTGAGTTTGTAAACATATTGTGACAATTTACCTTTCAAAATTCACTGCAGCCTTTTCACAAATTCGCAATAATAATTTGAAAACAACTTTTGATTTTCTCAAAATTAAACTTCTTATAATTACTACATGAAAAGAAAAAAAAAAATGCCAAGAACAAGGACAAATATAGGATTCTAACTTTGGGGGCAAAAACTCCTTCCTAATCGAAAAAAATTACCATAAAAGTTTAAATATAGATTAATACCAGCAGAAAAAAGTGAATAATATTACTATTAACTAGGTATTCTTTGTCAACATAATTGAGCAAAAAAAATATGTCTGAACATATTTTTTTTTTCTTGCATTAAATTACAAAGAAAGTAGTAACTATTATAATATGTATCCATCCACTGAACTTCACTATCTGTTTGTACCCATTATTGCAAACTTCCACGTGGCAAAGGATGGGTGACATGGTAGAAACGTGGCATGACAGTAATGCCACAGGAATGATGAGTGGAAGGACTGAGGTGGCAAGGATTAAGTCCATTTATTTAATAAAATTTAATAAATAAAGGAAGATATTTTAGTTTTGCCTCAACCATTCTTAGAAAATCGGGGGTGGTTGAGCCCCACGTTTTACAAAAATGTTGGGAGTTATGTCATGATCCTAATTATTTGCACATGTGGAGAATAAAAAGGGATTTAGTGAACCAGTTGTCGACCAAATGATAACAAACGTTCATAACTAGCCGATAGTGGGGAAGTGGTTGCAAAATTTGGGCTCCAAACAAGGAATCATAGGACACTTTCCTAGCAGTTGAAGCAGAAACAAGAGACAGTTTTCTAGTCGTTTTTTAACTATAAAAGGACTCCATGGCCAACATTTGAAGGGTCCAACAACAAACAACTCAAAACTAGCTCTTGCACACTGAATTTCCATATATTTCCAGCAATTGCTAGCAAATCAATTAGCAATCTTTTCCTAAGTATTTTTCATTTTACTTCAATTGTACTTCATTTCCAGTCAATGCAAGTTCAATTTCTTTTCAATTTAGCAACCATCCATTGAGTCTTTGTTTATTTTCCACACTTAGCAAAATCAGGAAATTCATCTTCATTGACGCAAGATCCAAACCTATGACCCATCCTCTTGGCCACACACAGTCTAAATTCTTTAGTTATGAGTCAAAAATCCACATCTTGGACTACGTTCACAAGTCCTGCATGCCCGCAATCATCACACATCACTGCCTACATGTTCACTCTCTTTCGAGGTGCAATCACCACCTGAAAATATTATGCTCAATAGATTTTATAATATAGAAACCATCTATGACAGGCTCGACATCAAAATTTCAATTCATATCTTTCTCAAAAAATGTGATCAAATAACTTCCTAGAAAATCATCTACCATGTTATTATGCACGCTTTAGTCTTGACAAATTCCGTAGTTGATAATGTAGGTTCCTATACATATAGTTGAAATGTGTAAAATTAACACAGCACAAATTAATCTATGAATAAGATGATAATCATTTCAATACATAATTTCAAATTTTATAAACTCATTTTTCAAAATGTCACATGAAACATAGACAATATTCTTGTTCTCAGATAATGGCCAAACAAAAATGAATGTCAAAAATAATACTAAAAAAAAAGAAAGGCTTGAGCAAATTAATGTGTGATTTATAAATAAATAAAATACCTAAGTGACACATGGACAGAAAATAGAAGGGAAATGCTACAATGTGCAAGAGCACATTATAAGAAAAGTTAAAATTTTTGTGATGATAGTTACGAATTTTTGAGATGGAAGTTGTGAATTTTTGTGATGGAAGTTACGATTTTTGTAATGCGCGTTATGAATGGTGAAGTTATGGTATGTACCCCTAAAGTTATGTATACCCAAAATTATGGTTTTTATGGTAAAAGTTATACTTTTGTGAAAAGCCAAAATTTCTATTTTTTGTAATGAGAAAAATTATACTTTTTGTGATGAAAGTCATACATTTTGTGATAAAAGTTATACTTTTTGTATAAGGTGCATACCAAATGCACCCTTTTTGGGGTGCACATGGTAACCATTCCCATAATTAATTTGGGGATGCGAATATAATTTTGAGAGTGAAAATTACTCTAATTTAGCAAATAGAAGGGATCCGCATTTAATAAAACCCAACTTGAAAACTATGTTTAAAGTTTTGTTTTATAATTAATTTGGGGATGCGCATATAATTTTGAAAGTGCAAACTACTCTAATTTCATATTTATCTTACTAATTACTAGTATAATATAAGGAGTGACTGCCCCTGCACTACACCCTTTGGATGCATCCTTTGCCAAGAATGTAAAATGTTGTATACCAACGAAGCCTTAAGATAAAAGTTTTGAAAGGTGATAATTTCTTCCTAATTAAAGCTCCCATAAAAACCTAAGGAAAAAAAAAAAGGGTTAATTACACCTTTTTTTTTTCTAGAGGATTTTGACTATTATGGAGACCTCTTGTGATGTTTTTGATATTTCATTCCTTTCATACTTTTTTTTTCGTGAAAATCTATACAAACCTCCCTTCATTAATTAAGCATTATAACATAAACAAAAAAATGTGAGTTTTTATTTCCACACATAAAAAACTCTCAGCATACATCTTTTCTCAATACACACACTAAATGGTTTTAAAATCTAATATTTTGCTTAGTACACAACCTACCATGTCAAAAATACCCTCACCTTCTTCAATATTCAAACTTTGACCCTAACCCTAACCTTACCATTAACCACCGTTAGCCAACCACCTGCCACCACCACTAGCCTCCTCCTCCAACTAGCCTAACCTCTCCCCCACCCTCTCTTGCCACTATCACCCCCTTACTCACCTTTCCCTGACCACCCTAGCCCCTTTCATACTATCCATGACCACCCCAGAAATTCCAAAAACCACCAGCCATCGTTCCCCAACTCTCTCTTCTACCCCTACCAACCTTTCAACTCTTTCCTCCACTGCCGCCTTCCACCCCAATCTCTCTCTCTCTAGATCGTCGTCATATCAACTACCATTAGAATGCCAAATCTCTTCAATGGTAGTTCTCTGAATAAACACTTTTGGTTCGATGGTTGAAATCCAAACGGCGATGATTGTTTCAACACTGGTAGTCGAACGGTGAAAGTGTTCATGGAGAGGGTTTACAATAGTGTGGGGGTTCCCTGATGGGAACTTCATGGCAATAGTGGTTCATGAGGGGGTTTGCAATAGTGTAGGGGTTTGCAGAAGGGGGTTCACAACGGTGGGGATTCGCAAAAAAGGGTTCATAGTGGTGGTGGGGTTCATGATAGTGATAATGGTGGTGGTTGCTGGTGTGGGGTTGTGTATTGAGAAATTGCATTTTAAAAAATGATAATTTGATTAAAGGATAAGATCATAATCTAAAAAATACATTGTGCGCGAACTTAAAAAATGATAATTTGATTAAAGGATAAAATCATAATCTAAAAAATACATTGTGCACGAACTTAGATTTTTGGTGTACGAAAATATAAACTCAAAAAAAAAAAAAAAAAAAAGTGTTGCTATTTGGCCCAACTTTCTTCTTTGGACCTATAACCCTTTTATTTTTATTGTTTTCTATGACAATTTTACCTCAACATACAATTCACATTTTCTCCCCATCCTTAACCTTACGTTCACCACCATCCTCCCTCCTCTTTCACTGGCTCCATCTGACACCTTCCCCACGCATCCTTTAACTCCACCGACACTTCCTACACTTGCCAGCCTCTCTGTAGCCCATCCTTGCCACCATTGTCCATCCCCTAGCCTCCCTCAGCCCCACATCCTTGCAATAGAGAGAGAGAGAGAGAGAGAGAGAGAGAGTTACAAAGAAAAAGAAGAAGAAGAATAAGAAGGGGGTGGGGGGTCATGGTGGTTCACAGGAAAGGGAAGGATGGGGCACCTTGAGGGTGAGGGTGAGGCAACTGGGAGTGCATTGCGAGGGTGCAAGAAGCAGGTTGCCAACGGGGGTTGCAGGGGGGAGGGGGGTCACCAAAGGGGCGACAACAGTGCTAGAATTGAAGGCCTAGGGTTTTTGATTTAGGAAATGATGGTAGAATTGGGATAAGGTGGGGTTCTAATAAAATAAAATCAAAAATCAAAATTTGGAGGTGGGAGATCTGAAGTAGGGAGCAAATAGCAGCAGTCTTCCAAAAATATGATCATCTTAACATTTGTAAAATGCTAAATTTACCATTGATTGGGATAACTGAATTATTATTATTTTTTTTAAAAAAAACATTAAAGAAAATTTTAAAATATAAAAGAAAATCCTCCCCATGTGTTCTCTCTCTCCCTCTCTGTTCTACTCTTTTAGTCTGAGGTGGTTTTCTTTTCTGGGACTATTCAGATGGAGTACAATTTGTTTAACCCATTGAACACAATTTTAGCCTAAGCAAATCTTCAAACAGTTGATGGGCATGGAAGAGTCACCACTCTTCCACCCCTTCGGCATTACGACCTCGGTTGGCCGCAAAAATTCCATCACCATCACCCCCCAATCATCACAGTCCCACCGCCACCGCCACCCATCACCATTAAACACCACCACCACAACACCTTTCAAACCATAGTTTGCGTGTATATATTATGTGTATGTACAATAATGTGTGTGTAAAGGTACCAAATGTCCACAAATAGATAATAAATTGGATTCAAAACACATGACATCTAATAAGTAATATTTATAGTTATCAATGATCACGTTTAACTGTATAAGCGACTGATCACATATAAATAACAATATAATATTCCAATATGAAATTGAAATTGAAATGGCCATGACTACTACTACTACCTACAATTAAACATGTATGCAATCCAAATGATACTAATTAGCAACCCATCATTTCAAAACATAGAATTTGAAATACAATTCATAATAAATCAACAGTGTTTTGATTGATATTTAGTAATGTTGAAAGCTCACATGTAAATCAACTGGCTGTAATTGCTTCAGCTCTCCCAGCAGAAGCAGTTGCAATGTTGGACTTCTCTTTTGGAGCTTCAGAAGCAGAGATCAAATTGGGTTTTCTTCTCTTGTGGGTTTTGCTTAAATCGGTTGTTGAATACTTAGAATAGTTTATGATGTTAAAAATTTTCAAACAAATATTGAAACATTTTTGCATCCAAATTTCAAAGTTTTTGACATTTTGGGTACACTGTCCATGTGCGTGGATTGAAAAAGGCTGCAATCGAAAGAGTAGACCCGTTCGGGGATAGATTATTTTAACTTAAAAATCAAAAAAAAAAAAAAAATCATTATAAATAATTGAATAAATTATAAAAATAGTAGCTTCTTTTTAATCTGGAATTAGACTGGAGGGGGGTGGATGAGCTCGCCAAATATTTTATTCCTATAAAATCTCACAACGAGCCGAATTGGACCGTCTAGTTGGCGTCCAACTGTAAACAGTCCAAGTCCAATTATAAATACATTTTGGATAACTTTATTTACACACCACTATTTTTCTCAGTGCACACTATTACTTATTACACTACGAAATAATTTTTATGATTTAAAAATATCTTAGTTCATATCTTAACTTTCCATTATAGTAAAACACCACTTATTTGTTTCAATAACACCACTACACACACCAAAAATTCTCCATCTTCACCACAACAGACACTAAAAATTCTCCATCTTCAAAACAGAGGCCATCTTCGTCGGTGTTGATCTCTATCGTCAATGTTGAACTCTATCGCCGGCAGAGGGTTTCATTTGGCCTCCATTTTCGTCGGTGTTGATCTCCATCGTCAATGTTAAACTTTCATGGTGTCTCGTCTCATTATCTCGCCGTTTCAGATCGCTAACGGAGGGTTTCATTTGGCTTCCATCTTCGCTGGTGTTGATCTTTATCGTCGATATTGAACTCTCATCTTCAGATTGTCATTCTCACCCTTAATTCACTTGTGTAGTCACCAACATAATCAATTTCAAAAATTGTTACATTGGGTGAGTATAGAATTCTGTAAAAAAAGTAATAAAAAAAAGTTAAGTCATGTTCATGAATACAAAGTTGAACAAACTTAATGTGTTCAAAAATTTGTAAGTGAACAAAGAATAAAAGTTTAATTTATTTTAGCCAAACTAACTTAAAATGTTCAATTTTTTATATATGAACATTTAATATTTGGTCGAGTTTAATAATTTGAACAAAATTATTTTGTTCAAATGTAAATAATCGAACATTATGTAAAAATTAAACTCTGATTATCTGAACACATGACAAACAAGCTCATCTTCCCAACATATAAATAAGATAAAAAAAAAATAAAAAGCTAAGTCATAAACTAACATTTTCAATATTCAAATCAACTTTTACAATGTTTATATCAGAACCAACTATTTTAGTGTTATCCATGGTGTGCAAATTTTCAAAACAAATTGATTTTAATGTTCTTAAACCTAAATCTTTTAATGCAATAATATTTTGAGTTTGGAAAATAAGTATAATGGAGAAGAGAATAAAGTGAACCAATTGATAATAAATGGTATCACGAGTGTAGTGTGTTAATGGTAAAGATAATGAATAAATACAATATTTATATGTTTACACCCTAAACCATATAGATGATGATGGTGTGTGAAGAGTTTTTGGTATTTTTAAATATAAAATCGTTGAATGGGTAGAATACACTCCCATATTGTCCTTAATGATCTTTTTATTTGAGGATATTATTGGAATATAAATTTAATCTATTAATGGTGTATACTGAGAGGATTAGTGATGTGTAAATAGAATCTTCCATACACTTTCGGAGGTTTGTTTAAAGTACGAATTGCCTATGTGGTTTGAAAAATTACAAATACTCCTTTGTCAAATTTTTTTATTTAATATAATTAACTGGAAAAGAAATTCAGAACTATTTTCCTATACAATAATAAAATTACATGAATGATTAATTGAAATAAATCTCTGACATCATTAAAAACAGTTAATTCACTTGATTATTTATTAATAAAAAGGTCATTCGCTATGAAATTAGAAACTTCAGAAGGCGGGATGTAATTTTCAAAACTATCGAGGCAATTCATATTTTAATCAAACCTCATGGGGTGTATTTGTAATTTATCCTAAATTATAATATCTCTCTATCTATTTTTTGTATATTTTTTTGTAAAAAAATCAAAAAAATAACTAGAATAGTCAATTTCAATTTCATGATAAATGTTGATTGTGAAATATTTACATAAATAAATTTTTATTTTAATAAAATTGTTAATAGGGTAAGCTATGATACACACACATTGTGATGACCGGTTTGAAAATTGTCTTGTTTCCCTCGCGTGATGTTGGGAAAGTTGGTATTGAGTTTTTCTTTTCCTTCCTAAAATTTTGCTTTCAATTGTAGTTGTTTCAATTCTGAGTTTTCACTCACTTCAGAGGGTGCGGGGTCGGCTCCGGAGTGTCGGGGGAGAAGCCGGGGATTTTTCGGGGCTGGAAGCCAGGGCTGCACGTGCGGGAGCCAGGCCGCACGTGCGGAAAACAGGGGTGCGTGTTGTGTGCACACTAAAATAAAAAGCAGGTACGCGAAGGGAGGTGCGGGGGTGAGAGCTGCACGTGTGGGAAGGCCACTCCACACATGCGGGACTGTGTACCGCATGTGCGGCGTTCCGCGTTTCTGCTCCGTTTTTCGTGCCTTTCAGCTATATTTTGCATTTTTGGTCTTTTTCCCCTCATATTCAGATTGTATATCTCTCTCTCTACAATATTTCATCTCTTTTTCTCTCATCTCTCTCTAACCAAACCTCAAAATTTTATATCTCCTTTGATCTCAAGAAATCCATGGGGGTTTTGGTGGTAGTCCCTTATACCAAAATGATGAGCGTGTCGGGGCTTCGTTTTGACCGTGGAGATCGTTTTCCGGCAAAGTTGATTTTGGAGCTTTTCTCCTCTTCTCTCTTGAGGTAAGGAATTTCTTAAGTTATATGTACATGTTTGCTATTTTGATGATAATTTAAAGGTTTTCTCCTAGTTTGGTGATTTCAACTTTGTGATTTCAAAATGTAGAGATTCACTTCAAAAGAGGATTTTTCTTTAAACTTTCAAAATGTTGGTCAATCTTGGAGGGTTCAAATTGTTAATCAAAGAAAGATGTTTTGATTAGAGTTTTTTTTACCAAGGAAATGAGAAGTGTTTTGTCTTGATGGAAAAAAACCCTAAAATTTGGGGATTTTGACAAATAAGAAAAATACCTATGAAATTCTTTGTTCTTTTATGATAAGAGGGTGAGTGAAAGTAAACTTCATTAATGTTTAGAGAAATGACCATCTATGTGAGGTAAGAGAAATGAAATGTTATTCTTTTTATATAATTGTTGAACATTAGAACATGGGTTATTGGAAAATGATAAATGATTGTGTGTATTGAATTGTAAGAGTTGTAAATCTTGGAGGGTTATGTTGAGAACATATTAGATATATTCTCGAAGAGGCTAACTTACTATGAATTGTGCATAGCAAGTAATTGTGGTTTGTTGCTATGAGTGGAAGGCTATGAGGTATTTCTTATTGCTTCGCATTCTCATTTGATATGTTATCATTGATGTGCATGAAATATTAGATGGGTATGAATGTCTACATATATACATGAATGTAACCCTTTTAATTGATGAAGAAACATCTTATACTACAAAAGATTTTGAGAAGTAGAGAATTGCATCTACATGTTGCATTGGCTTAAATAGAAGTGGATGTTGAAAAAGCATGTATTGTGGTCATATAGTTGCACATGGTCAAATGTTAATAAATTCTTGACTATTGGTTGGAAGAACATGGAAATGGTGAATGGAATAGTTTTGTGATGTTGTTGGAATGACTTGAGAATTTTCCCATGAGGCATGGAGAAATGTTGCATTGCATATTCATTTGATTTACTATCATGCACGGTGTATTTAGATTGAAATCATTTACCTCATGAAAGAGAAGTGTATTGAAATAAGAACTATGGAAATGTGAAAGGGGTAAATACGTTGGTAAGTCCAGTTAGGGGGTGTAGATTACTTTGATAAGTTGGCCTGAGTGTCCATGATGAAAGACCAGAAAACCGCGCGGATAGGTGTCGAGCCTTTCGGTTAATACCGATAAAAATGACAGTTTGGTAGTACTTGTATAGTCTACTTACAGACACCAGCCTAGGGATTACTAGTGTCGTATTTACTGCCCCTCTTGAGTCAATTGGAAATTGGAATTAACGGGATTTGGAAGATGTTGTCAGCATTATGATTTTCATTAAAACAGGACACAGGATTATTTTTGAAAAAGGCATAGCATGGCATCACATGGTATTAAATGTTGGGCATCTTGCATAGTTTTATTGAAAGTTTTGAAATATGTTGAGAATGCAATGGTTATTGAGAAAAATGGTAATCTTTGAAAACGAGCATGAAATGAATTTCTTTAAAAAAAATACATGGCATGGCATTGACATTTGCATGTTCATTGAAGTGTTTGCATAACTGTATATACTTTGTTAGAATTTCTCTACTGGGCTTTATGCTCACCCCTATGGGATTTGGTGCAGGTAAAGATGTGGTAATCCCGCCAATCTGAGAGCGTGGACATGTTTGATGAAGAGTAGATAGCTCTTTAATTTTGTTGCAAGTTTTGTAAAGCCAAGGACTAATGTGTATG
The DNA here is from genome assembly GCA_030407325.1 of Camellia japonica. Classification (NCBI taxonomy): domain Eukaryota; kingdom Viridiplantae; phylum Streptophyta; class Magnoliopsida; order Ericales; family Theaceae; genus Camellia; species Camellia japonica. The sequence continues at coordinate 18,685 of JAPPVO010001452.1, read as the reverse complement.
GGTCCAAGAGACCATTTTGTGTAACCGGACTATTGCCTTGGAAGATGTAAGCCTACGGGCACTCTATTTAGTTGTGTACATGTTGCATTTACTTTGAGTTGCGAATGAGAGAACCATTATTTATTCTTGCACTTGATGTAAAGAGTTTCTGCATATTATCTCTGAAACTGAATAAACTTAATGGATTTGGTAATAGATTCCGGAAAATAAAAAGTGGGACGTGACACACATAAGGTATGAAATTTGTGAATTTTATTATCACAAATGTCGTAACTAAGAAAATTAAATTATAATCATATATAACATAAGGTATAACAAAAAATAATGTCATAATTAATACTATAATAATTTTAAATTAATAACACAATAAATCATAATAAATTATCACAAAAGTCATAATAAAAAATGCACATGGTCAAAGCCAGCTTTGGTTCAAAAGTCAGCAAAGCCACCACTTTGGCCCCGAAAAAATTGTTAAAAAAAGCCCCAATTTTTTATAACTGTTATATTAACTCACAAAAAAATCCCCTAAATTTAAAAGGATATGACAGATTTTGTTGAAAATTTAAAATTAATAAATAGTTGATGTAGTAAATTATTTAAAATTAATGAATAGTTATTTTTATCAAAAAAAAAAGAAAATCAATTGATATGGTGAATTATTTAAAATTAATTAATAGTTGTTTTCTAAATGCATGGATTCTGCATAAAATACGATTCATTATACATGTTACATTTATTTCTGGGAAAGAAAACTTTTCAAATTTAAAATTGATTAAATCTTAAGAGAAATATCAAAAAAGTGAAAAATAAAAAAATAATTACAAAGTCATAAAAGTATAATACACACTTGTACTTTAATGAATTTGAATTTTTTTTTCTACTTTTTACTTTATTGATATTTTCCCTAAATCTAACCTTCGGTTAACTATGTAACAAAAAGATTGAATAAATCAACAATTATATCAAATAAAAAGGACTCTATTGATAATTAGATTATGCAAGTTTGATTAGTCATTTTGTAGCTAAAAATGCTAGAATGATAATGTTTAAGCATTATTTTATTACAATTTGTTCACTTTTTATTTGGTGTTTAAGCTTAGATTATTTTAATTATTTTTCTTATTATAAACTTTTGTATATTTAAGTAAATTTTGATATTTATATATGTAAGTAGTGTTTTCATAAATACCGTCAAATAAAAACAAAAACAAAAAAAATTAAATACATAATTTTTTATCACATTGTTTTTTTTTTTTTTTAATATATGAAAGGCCCATATCAAAATTTCTCTTTAGACCCAAAAACGTCTGAGCTGACCCTCCATATGGTATACGCCTCTTTTGGGTGTGTACCATAAAATGTTCCGGTTAATAAATGCTTATTACTTTTCATTTACCTATGAAAATGATTAAAAATAGTTTAAAAAAATATTATTTTAAAAATCTGAAGAATACATATATTTTTCACTTTTTTTTGTATTTTGAAAATATCCTTCTAAACTTATTAAACATCACACAACAATATACATCTACCAAACAACCAAACACCTTCAGGAATTCAAACACCTTCAAACATCATAATATGATTATTTTTTTTAATAATTCTACTACTGTGGCTTGTTCAATATTATCTCCTCTACTACCTTCTCATGAATAGGAAGTGAGAAATTTTTTATCATATTCAAATTAAGAAAAATAATGAAAATATATAAAGAAAATAAATATTTTTGCAATTGATCTACTTTGAATGAGTGGTGATGATTCAAAGTGGCCTTATTAGGAAAACGATAGCCCTTTGATTGTTTTTTTTTTTTTCAATTAGGTTTTGTTTATTAATAATAGACTCTGTTTTAGAGGGTTCGAAACAATCACCGATTTCAATCCACTACAACACTTTCACAAATAATAATCGACTCTGCATCAGAGGGTTCGAAACAACCTTGTTTCACAATCTAAAATATATTCTACAATCAGTATTACCCACTCTATTTCGAATGTTTCGAACAAAATCTGTTACATAGCCTAATGGTTTTAAATCCAAACGCAAAAACCCAATTTGTTTCAAAACCAAATAGTCGATCGCATTGTCTCTCAATCAACTATGTTTCTCCGTTCATAGTTCTGATATATTAATTTTTAATTGCTTAAGTTTATTTATCATCTACTTAATTGATTTATGTAAAATTTTCATCATCCTTTTTGCTCTATTTACTTTCTTTGTACATAGTTATGGTATATTAATTTTTAATAATTGCCTAAGTTTCTTTATCATGTACTTCACTTTTGTAGAAAAAACCCAATATATATGAACCAACTATGATAATGTTAACTATGAAAAACAAACAGTCGATCACATTGTCTCTCAATTAACTCTGTTTCACAATCTTTTTGATTTATTTTTAGTTCCATTTTCAACCATAGTTCTGATATATTGATTTTTAATTGTTTAAGTTTCTTTGTCATCTATTTAGCTGATTTGTGTAAAATTTTCATCATTATTTTTGCTCTATTTGCTTTCTTTGTACATAGTTCTGGTATATTGATTTTTAATTGCCTAAATTTCTTTATCATGTACTTCACTTTTGTGGAGAAAACCCAATATATATGAACCAACTATGATAATGTTAATATAAAAATATACATTAGTAGCTTTTCAAACTCACATATTAATACATATGAACTGATTGGATTTCCTTGCAAAATAATTAAATTTTTGCTTTGATCTAAGTTAAATTTTTTAAGTGAAATAAGTTCAATCCATGTATTGGTTGATGTCAATTCATTCTTATTAGTTGAAATTGATTTTGTTTTCCTTTTGGTTTTAATTATTTTTTTTTTTTTGTTTTTAGATTTTTGATCAGAACAAGGAAAGAAAATACTCCTCCACTAACAAAAAGAGATGGACAAAACTAATGGTATGAACTTGTATGTCAATTTTGATGAAAAAAGAGAAAAAAAATGTTCATGATTTGTTACAATTACTAATGAAAAGATTTATCAGAGATACAATTTCAGAACATTGTACTCAACAAAGGAATCAATATGCCAATTGATTTACTCCCGAACAACAAAAATAATATATTGAAAATTTTTCAAATAATAGGAAACAGAAATGCAAAGGCCTAAACACATTTGACAATACAACTTAATCTTTGGAAGGGCATGACGAAACAACTCCAACGAATGGTAAACATACAAAATTAATTATTATTTTGGACATATTTTATTATATAGACTTGAATCTAATGCCTTTAGTTTGTTTTATATATATGACAAACAGGTGAAACATCATTGCAAATTGTTTTCCCTTTGACACATGAATTATGTAAAATGACACCTTGTAGCTTTTCTAAGGCTAAAAGGTTTGAACATGAACCCCCTAGCTTTTGTTGCTATAACGAAGATGTAGTTCTTACAAGCCCCAAAGTTCCAGAATATCTAAGAACTGTTCACTTCCCAAACTGTAGACGTTGTTGAATTTCATAGACATATTCGAGCATATAATAGCATTTTTTTATTCACATCATTTGGTGTCAAGTTAGACAAAGAATTGGCAAATTCTAAATGAGGTGTTTATACATTTCATGCACAAGGTCAAATATACTATGATTTGCCATCTTTGATTCCATATAGACAATGAACTTCAAAATAGATTGAGTAAACTAAACGATGTACCATTTTGTAAGGTTGTTATTGATAAACTAATTGAAGTACTTTTAGAAAATCCTTATACTCAGTTTTTGCATGTTGGGTATACCTCCTTATTGGAGTGTGGGACCCAATTGGTTTTAGAAAAATAGTTTAATTTGGTTTAGTATTAATTATAATATATTTTTATATATTATATTTAATTTGTGGAGACCCAATCCAATTTGGAAACAACTAAGGTTTGATAATAAACCCTAGATTCACAATATTTTAGGGTTTTGTTTTTGCTCATCCCGAAGAGAAGAGAACGGCTGCTACACATACTCCACTTTGGTGAAATCAATTATTTGGGTGTGTGAACAGTGGAATTAATTTGGGTGGTTCTTTGCTTCGTTTTCGGTGTTGATTTGGTTCATTATTTTGGATCTTCTACAACTCTGGTTCTGAAGATTTTTGTTCATCTATTTGGTGAGGTCTTTCCTCTTGTTTATTTGTGATTATTTGGAATTCACCTAAGGGTGGTTTTGTGAGACCATTAGTGTCTCGTTTGTAATCGTTTGGAACTTATTTAGTTGATAGTGGAATCGGATTTCGATCCCGTGGACGTACCTCACATTGAGGGAACCACGTAAAAATTCTTGTGTTGCTTTTGATTTAATTTTCCACATTAGTTTTTATTCCCATTGATTGATTTACTTGTGGGGAATCATAGATTTTCCCTAACATTGCATACACTAGAATGTTCCATTAGATACTTTTCAAATCCATATAAGTAGTGATTTCAAGTTGGATCAAATGGTTTACAACTTACCATGAGTTGATCAGGTGGCTGCTATTTTGGATTGAAGGAAACAACCCAAATGTATCCCATTAACATGATATTATAGTTCACTCAAATTCGGGTTATAAGCATAGAGTACGACATTATCATGGTTGCTACGATCCATTGCAATACCCATTATTATTTCCTAGAGGGCAGGTTGAATGGCATCAAAATATCCTTAAAAGAAATAAAGTTGGAGTAAACAATGGTGTCATTAACATGAAACAAAATTCAAATATGCATTCAATTACATCAACTAAAGACATTTTTAGACAGGAACAATAAGGTACTTACTCTTTTCTAATGAAATCATTTTTCATTTAGATTTTATATACAAAAATATTAATTAAAAATTTTCAATTAATATACAAAGGTACTAAACACTTTGAAAAACTTAAAATATTTTCAATCAAACTTAAAATATTAATTTAATATTTTTAATTAATATACAAAGGTATTGAAAATTTTCAATTAATAGATTTGAAAAACACCAATCAACACATAAAAATATACATTAGTGGCTTTTCAAACTCACATATTACTACATACGAACTGATTGGATTTCGCTACAAAATGACTAATTTTTGCTTTGATGTAAGTTGAAATTTTTAAGTGAATTAAGTTCAATCCTTTTGTTGGTTGATGCATGTTCATTCTTCTTAGTTGAAATTAGTATTCTCAAGATGTTTGTATTCTTTTTTGTAGTATGAGGTATGGTCAATTAATTTAAAATTAATTTCACTATTATTTTGTAATAATGTTTTCTTATTGTAAATTTAATGTTCGGTGCAGATGTTGATGGTAGTGGAAGAAAGAATGTATTGTATCGGCAACACTGCTGTTGTAAACTACAAATAAGAGATGAGGACCACTCAATCCTCTTATTATTTGAGCGGCTATTGCAGCAATTTGTTGTCAACATGTATGTCAAACTTGAGAATACAAGATTGGACTTTTATCGAAATAAAGGCTAAACTTTAAGATGGGATTGTAGATAGTGTATTATCTGGTGAGAACAAGGGAAGCAAAGTGGAAAAAAGAGTAGTATTACTTGTATCCTTTGTAGGAGGCCCAAGAGATATGCGTATAAGGTATTTAGATGCTATCTCATTAGTACAGTGGTTTGGAAAGTTAGATCTTTTTATCACACTGACTTGTAATCCTGAATGGAAAGAGACTAGGGATTCATTAAAGGAAGGACATCTAGCACAAGATAGACCTATTTTAACTACAAGAGTTTTTCGAGCAAAGTTACAAGACCTATAACTACAACTATTTAAGAAACATATTTTTGGAAAAGTACCAGCACATGTTCACGTTATTGAGTTCCAAAAAAGTGGTCTATCCCATGCACACATGTTAATCATCTTCACCACAGCTTGCAAGATTACAAATCCATATGATTATGACAAATTTATTTGCGCTAAAATTCGAGATCCAGGCAAGTTTCCTGATTTATATGAAAAGATTGCTAAACATATAATGCATGGGCTTTGTGGAGTTTTAAATTCAAAAAAAAAAAAAAAATCCTTGTATGCACGAAGGTAAATGTGAAAATCATTATCCCAGCTCTTTTTCAACAAAAACCATGCAAGGGAATGATAGCTATCTAATTTGTAAGAGTAAAGATAGTTTTATAGTAAATGTGTAGAATGCTATTTTGGATAATAGATGGGTGGTACCTTATAATCTTTATCTTTTGAGTAGATATAACTATCACATTAATGTTGAGATATGCTCATGGGTGAAAGTAGTTTATAATAACACAAATTAATGCTTAGGATTTGTTTGGTAACCATTTCGCTTTCAGTTTTCAGTTTATATTTACAAAAAATTTTAAAAATTGTCATAAAAACTTGTTTGATAATTTTTTTGGTTTATAAATGGTTGTCTCAGTTTGTAAATTTGAGGAAAAAAATGTAAACTCAAAAAATGAGTTTACGTTGGTTTTTAAACATAACTTTAAAAATTTGACCAACAAATTTTTTTTTTCAATTAATTTTTTTTAATTAATTTTTTTTTTCAATTATAATGTGTATGTGTAGACACCTCATTTTTGACTGTCCTCAAGACTTGGACGTCACCGCTTGAACACCCGGTGATCATCCTTGTTTGTGTTTGTCTTGAGTTCCCGGAGGTTTCGGCTACGCGCCTTGCCTCAGGATCTCTCGGCTGGACTGTTTTGTGTCTGGTTTTGCACCAAACACTTGTGTTTTGCCTTGGAGGGGGAGGGAATGGCTTGTGGACCATCCCCACACTCCACCGGCCATGGCTTGAGGCCACCGGCTGTGTTTTGTTGCCACTGGCCAAATGTTTGGCCGGCCGGCACTATAGATGGTCAACCAGCCATCTTTTTTGGTCAAATTGCATTTTTGGCCGACCGACCACTGTGCATCTGCTTTTGCAGATATTTTTATGCTAGCTGGCATACACTTTGCTCCCCTCCATACACGAGGGATCTCCCTCTTGGCTAGCTTGTCTTGTAAGCTTGCAAGATTGAGCTCTATAAGAGGAGGCCTCTTCTTCCTCTATTAGGGTTACAAAAAAAAAAGAGACAAGATTTTCATAGAGAGCTCTGGTTTTAGGGTTTGAGTTGTGTATCTATCCTATATCTATATCTCTCTCTCTCTTGTATGCGTGTGTGTTTAGCCTTAGTATTGCACACAAACACCCACCATCACACCTTACCTTGATTGCTGAGGGGCCAGAGGTTTTTTCTTGAAGTTTTTAGACTGGTTTGGAGCCAAAGAAGCAGCTGGAGTGCGGTTCTTGAAAGAGGTCTTCAAGGGTAAGGACTTTACCTTTAAATACCCCATTTTTGCATAGCTTTTTTACCTATCTTGCAACTATTTTTAGGCTTTGCATATAACATATAAAAGTTCTATTTTTGAGTCCTTTAAATAGTTGTTTAAGGTGTTTTGAACTTTGAGGTTGTTTGACCCCTCTTAAGGCTTGTTTGGCCTTTGTTTTTGTGCTATTTTGGTGAGCTCCAGGACCATTGTGTTTGGGCCTCCTCACCACTGAAATCTTGAGGGATTTCAGTGGTGAGGATGGTGCCTTGAGGTCCTAAGAAGGATAGGGCCACCCCCTCTCCTTGTTGTCCTCGAAAAAGGCCATTTTTGCCTCTTGACAGAGTATCTTGTTTAAGTGTATGTTGGCCATGCCTTAACTGATTTTTGTGCTTATTATGTCATAATATAGCTTTGTTTTTGGTTGGTTTAGGTACACCATGCTTGCTTAGCATACATGCCTTGTAATGCCATGTTTAGGTCTTAACATGCTTTAGGTTTTGATCCTTGTTCTAGCATGATTTTGGCCAAGCTTTGTGAAGCTTTTGTGTTTGTTTTAGCATGCTTAAGTTTTGTTTTTGGTTGTTTTGGTCGACCATAGCATGCTTAGCATAGCCACCTTGCATTTTGGCTTGTTAGCCTTAGGTGTGTGAGTGTGTAGCATGCATTACTTGCATTATTTCAGTGGTTTGGAACCACTTACCATGCTGTTTCAGTCCTTATGACATGCTTGCATACTTGCATTTGATGCTCCTTTGTTGCTTTAAAAGGGTGTTGCCTTATGCTCCATGAATGTGCTTCTTTGTATGCTTGCATGTTTAAGCCACTTAGATGCCATCTAGGTGTTCCCTTAGCATTGTCTAGGTCTGCCTTGAACCTGTTTTAAGTCCTCTTGGCCTTGTGAGGCTTGGTTGACTTAGCCATGGCTTAAGTCTCCTTGGCTTGCCTCAAGTACTTGGACCAATTGCATGCCATGTTTGTCTTGTTTAAATTGGTTTGGCACCATTTCTAACATGATTTTTTAGAGTTTATGTGCATGCCATTAGTCCATGTTTGCATCTTCTTAAGTGTGCTTGAGAGTTGCTCTTTGTGCCTAAGTGATGGACCATGTTTATATGCATGCTTGTATGTGTATTTGGCTCTACTTCCTTAGCTTTTGGCCACTGTTTTAGGCTTGTTTGAAGGCTACCTAAATTAGTTGAAGTCCACCCCTTTGCATGTTGTTGCATGCTCACCTTGTGTGTTGTTGCATACTAGTGTGTTGTTGCATGATTGAATGAAGTCACATGCTTGCTTGCATGCTTGAACATCCACATTGTGTCTTGCATACTTGTAGGTTGCATTGCTTCATCCCTTACATGCTTCTTTACTTAGGTTGTGTGCCTAACCTAGATTGCACATTGCATTGCCATGTTGCATACTAGCCTCCATACCTAGGATGCATTGCATTGGCATACATGCTTAACCTCTTGAGTTGAATATCATAGAGGTTGAGCCCCCTTTGTTTGATTATGTGCATTGCATTCCATATCGAAATGCATACTTGGTTTCTTGGGCCATCATGCATGGAAATGCGCGATTGGTGGTCCGAGAATCGAGAACCATATCCCTTTGAGTCATGAATATGATAAGGGGTGTGATTGGTGCATACATTGCTTGAAATGTATTGCCATGCTATGTTTTGCCCTCTGCTGCTGTCAAAAACAGATTCTGCAGGAAGATTTGGCTGGCCGGCCATCTTCAGTGCCGACCGGCCATCCGTAAGTGGCCGATTGATTAATTTGTGGCCGGTGACCATTCTCTTTGGCCGGTGGCCATTCCTCTCAGCCGGTGGTGTTCCACAGCACTCAGAGAAGCAACCCTGGGACTTTGGCAGTCTTCAGAGGAGCAGAGTAGGGAAAACAGAGGCAGCTTGTGCATGGCGACGGATTTCCGAGCAAACCCGAGCACGCATGCATTGGACCCTCTTCTTGAGGCCTTTCACTACTTTCTCAGCTTAGTTAATTAATTAATTGGTCTGTAATATTTAATTAGCTTGTAGGTTGATTAAATTGTATTATTCTTTCGGTCCCTCTGAGCGAGGGCAAATTTGTAATAAATGTGGGTGCGTGTGTGCATGTCTTCCAACCCCTACTTCTTTCTCCCTTTTACTTATCTGCTTTTGATGGTTAGTATTAGGACATGTTTAATTTAGCATACCTTATGCTATGCATGCGTTCATCATTCATCAGTATTGCATGCACCGGGCTCAGCGCATCATGCTAAATGCATAGTATTTCAAATCTAACTTGAATACATGCTATCTGTGCATTCCACATGTCATCCTAGGATTAGCCGAGCCTATTCTAGTGACATTTTGTATGTGTTGCATTAGCCACTTAACATGGACTTAGATCATGCATGATTGCTAACATGTCCTTTGTTTTGGCTCGGACTACGATGTAAGTATTTATGCTTTAGCATCTCGCATGAATGTGAATGTTAACATGCTTACCATACGGCTAAATGCTTATTTGATTTACTGCCTGACTGCCTGTGGGTGAAGGTTGGATTGTTTAAGTTGGAACAACTCATTGAAATCCGTGTTTTAGCCTACTTACGAGTAGCAAATCTCAAAGCATTTTCCAAACAAACGGATATGCAATGCTTCGTTCCAAATTAGGCGATCTAGTCTATACTTTTGTGTTGTGCGCATCACATAGTAATTCTAGCTAATTAACCGGAATAGGAACACATAACGTTTTCAAAATCGGATATCATGGTTAGTAGAGGCCGATCTTCGGATCGGGCGAGAGGAGGTGCTCATAGCTGACCTTTCCCAATCGTACCCAAGTTCCTGAGCCGAGGCAACTTTGGCGATGACGGACCCGTGGCCTTAGGCAAACGAGTTAGGGTTTCCTAAATTCCCCCATTAAAAAATATTTAGGTGGCGACTCTGTATCTAGCAAAGCAGTCCATGTTTGGCACTTCTTTCAAAAATCTGTTTTCTCAAAATGATTTACCGGATTTGGACTCTTTGGTTCAGATTAAGAACCGTGACAATTTGAGTCCTGAACTGTAGTAGACCCACAACGAACAAAACGGGATTTCCTCCTGGGACGTTCGAGGACGTCTACAGTTTCTGGCGACTCTGTTAGGGAGTTTTAGAGAGCTTGACTCAAACTCATGATATCCTGTTTTGATTTCACTTATGTGTTGCTTTGCATTGCATATGCATTGGTGCGCCTAGGACACCGTGTTGGCCATCTGCTATTCCTGAGCGGTTTGCCGGAGGCTCGCTTCGAGAAGCGTGCCATAAGGCTGACCGGTTGCGGGCTCTGCCAGTATGGGAACACAAACCCCGGTTTTACCGGGGCACCCTTTTGACCATTCGACCTAGTGCATATTCGGAATCCATAGTGACCATTCGAAACTAGGACAGGTTGCTCACCCAGTGTTAGGTTGTTTGAAACCGCTGCGTGCATAGTGAAACCCTAGCTCCTGACAAAATAGGACAGGGAAACCCTACCCCAATGTAGGGGTGTTTTGGCTCTTTTACTTGCCATGTGCTTTTAGAGTGTATCTCTACAGGAACGCGCATATCAGTGTGCAAGTTTGAGTATCAGGCCTGAGGGCACCAGTATCAGTTTGTGAGAAATCAGTTATATCTGTGGATGTCTGATCCAGTATTTTGGGGCAGTGATTTTGGGGAATAATGATCAGTAGTAGAGTACAGTTGTTCGGCTACACCTGTGTTTGATCCGTTTGGGCTGAAATGCTTCTTGTTTTTCCTTTCAGTTCAGAGAGTTGATACAGAATAGCCAGTGTTCCCCCTTGTTGAGGCAAGACAGACATCTGATCCGTCAGTCACCGTTCAGTACAACGAACTTATGATGACGCAGAATTCGGAGGAGATTGTGGTTATGGCAGCCGCATTAGATCAAGGAATCACTCTGCAAAGTGAGACCAATGTTGATGTACCGCATCCACCCAGGTTGCCTGTTGCGCACCTAGTCTGGACCCCCCAGTTGTACCAGGCTCGTGAGCCCACCACGTTCGAATTGATGAGGATGATAGGTGACCTCCAGAGGTCCGTGGTGGATCTCGCTTACGGAATGTCGGCTTCACCACCAGCTGCACCATATGCCAGGAATTTTGTACCACAGGAGCCCCCGCTATTGGGGCGAATTGTGATTGAGCTTAGCCAACCTGAGGTTGTCTCTAGCTATGGCAATGACGTGTCAACATCAACCCAAGCCCTCGATTAGGCTGAAGCCAGAGGTAAGGACAAAATGAAGGCAGACGTCGATCCCATTGAACAACTGCTGTGGGCAGTCGAGGCTTTGAAAGCCAGGGGGATGAGTAAACAGCAAGTATCCTCAGTTGTGACCAAGGTTGTGGATGATGTTTTCCCCACTCCAACCGAAGGCAGTTCGAGCCAGTCAGAAAATCGGGATAGGCCCCGTCATGCCAGAACAGTTCCTTCCACTCCCAACCCTGCACCTGGGAAAGATCAGAAGGTCAAGGCAGTGCCTGCCGACCCTTTCGCTAGTGCATCTAGCAAGAATACTCAGACTTCAAAGTACCTGCCCCGAGGGCACAGGGTCTTTCACGCTCTCTACATGCCTTTGTTTAAGGCGCTCCAGATCCTGGCCGAAAGAGGGCATCTTAAACCCTTGGAGCCTCGGCCTCTCCCAAAGAATCTCCCTCTCACACATGATGCTACTTTGTACTGCGCGTACCACCAGCAAACTGGTCATGCTACCGACAATTGTTTCCGCCTCCGTCACGAGGTGCAAGATTTGATTGACAATGAGGTTATCCTTCCATTCACCTCAGCCAAGTCTGTTACTACCCAGCTATTGGACTTCGAAGATACTGCGAGTATGTGATCGGGGTTGGGACCTCCTGTGGACGCCCGGTGTATTTCGGATGTGGCGTCTGGCACGCATTTTTGAGCATCTACGAATGCTAGTTTTGTAAATACTGGCTTGGGTATCGAGTCAGTTCTCTATTTTGTTTTGAGTCTGTCTCATTGTCTTGAGTCAGTTCTTTTTGCTTAAGGGTCTGTCTTGTTGTAGCGAGTCAGTCCCTTTGTATAGAATGTCGGGTGGTTCCGGGGTTGTTGCCTCGAACATCGTTTTGTTTTGTAATTACCTTTTTGTTTTCTTTTTGAGTCTGTCTCTGCTGTGGAGCCAGTGGCAACTAGGAAATTTGAATGAAACAGCTGTGGCTATCATGTTTTCGTGCTTATTGCTAAGTTTGAGCTAGTTGTGCCAAAGGATTTGAATGGAACGGCAGTACATTCCGCCTGCTCTCTTGTGCCCTGAAAATCATTGTAATGACCTTTAGTTTTTCAAAAACCCTTTTAAAACACTGTGGTGGTGAAAACGAAGAGAAAGGAATTCCTCGGGTTTTGCAAAACTTTGATTCATGTGAGAGAAAGATAGGCGTGCTAAGCCTTTAATGAATGAAATCATGCTTGTTAGCGTGAGTATTGAGAAGGACCCTGGCTTGATCCAGATTGGTTCCACACTATCTTCAGCACGAGCGATTTGTCACTTTCGTAAAAACTTTCAAAAACAAAATTTTTTGCACAGTCCTGTGAAGACCTGTGTGGAATCGCTCTTGAGATTGTGCAGCCTAGGATCGCTCTCAGCCTCAAGATTCAATCCATCTGTTTTCAAGCCTTGAACCCATTCAGAACGTTCAACGGTCAACCATCAAGAGAGGCCTATGTGGCCAGGTTTGGGGCAACCCTCGAACAAGAGGCACCAAAGTTAGATCAAGAGATCAGGTTTCGTCAACAGAAGCTTGCAAAGCTAGAACAGAAGCACCCCTCAAACTAGGGGCAAAAATGTCCGATATGCTTGAAGAGCCGAAGATGGTCTTTCTGCAAATCAATACAACAGCCACTTTCCTGAGTACGGACGGCTTCAAAATCCTAAAACCATTTGGCATGGACTTGTTACACTTTTACCCTTTGAGAGGCTCGCTGGGCCAAAAACCCGGAAGGGCGACCCAGGCAAAAGTTAGAGCAAGAAAAAATATACAAAAGAAAAAAGAAAGAAAAAAGAAAGAAAAAAGAAAGCAAAAGAAGCAAAAAAAGAAAAGGCAAAAAAAAAAAAAAAAAAAAAAACCGAAGCTCGCAAGGTTGAAAACCCGCATCGGGCGCCTTGGCAAAAGTTAAAGCCTAAAAAGTGAAGATTAAAATACCCGAGTGTACCTTAACCGAACTACGTAAGGCTTGATTCCCATGTTTGGGATACGTAGGCAACTTCATCTTGAAGTCCAGCCCCCAACGCTTTCATAGCGACTTTGTCCATGTAATGGTTTTGATCATCCTTGCCTTCTCTGAATCCGATAGTGCGGTTGTGACACCGTGAACTACGTAGGCTTGATTCCCATGATTGGGATACATAGGTAACTTCATCCTGAAGTCCAGTCACCAACGCTCTCAAAGTGACTGTGTCCATATATTGGTTCTGACCATCTTCGTCGTCTCCGTGTCCGAGAGTTCGGTCGTGATCATCACTAATGAGGACTGTTTACAAAATGCTGCGGCATCATCCAAACAAGGGGCAACTTTCCGTTGCTGTAAGTTGCCATGAGTCGCCATTCAAACCAGGGGCAACTTTCCGTTGCCGTGCAGCTCCTTCAAGCAAGGGGCAATTTTCCATTGCCTCCGATCCGAGGTTGCGCATCTTGAGAGTAAGTTCCGTGCTCGTCGAGCATTGACCGTTTGCAAAAAATAGTTTTTGAGAATTTTTACTGAGGTTGACTATTTTCTCAAAAAACTATTTCATCTTTTCCAAAACTGGACCATTTTCTTGGACCCAAAAAAGGAAAAATTTTCAGTGCTCATAGCCTGACTCGCATGATTTTCAAATCAAAAATCGAACAAGTATGTTAATCTAACTCTCATATTGGTCAAAACTGTTTTAGTAGAAAACCAAAACAAAAAAAAATGGTCAAAATGATGAACTAGGGGCACAGTTGAGTCAGGCTTCCTGTCTTTCCCCCGTCGCCAGCATACTTGCCAGAAAGGGCACAACTGGAACTGTCAGTAAAGGGCTGAAAGCTCTCTCATCCTCCGAACAACGAGGTATTAAGCCAAGTACGAAGCATGAATTGGAATGGATCAAGATACTCCATTCCCCATCCGGAACATCGACTAGACGTCGTCGGAAGAAATAGCCGCGAGCTAATAGTATTGGGCGTGAACCCATGACTTCCTATTCATCTATCAATCACCCTGGGGAGGGATAAAAATGAGAGATTAAATAATAGAGAGGTGTAAGTCGAGAGAAAAGTGAGCAAAAGGGTTTTGAAAAAAAAAAACCGAGCCTGAGGGCCGAGTGATGTGAGAATCACAAATAAGAAAGGGTGGGAATCATATCCGGAGGAACTGGCTCCTCGAGATCTGAGGTCTCTTGTTTTTGTAAACACATCCGTGTGTCGTATCTTTTGTTTTGTTTACCTCGACTTTTGTTTTGAGTCTTTTCCGAGCGTATCTCGTTGTGCTTAGGTCGTGTACCTTTTGTTTGAGTCTTTTTCGCTGTGTTCAGTTATAAGCTCGATACCCCAGTTGAAACCCTTTTTCAATTTCAAAAGTCAATCGTCTATGCTCAAAGTGATATGCCATTCTCCACATTCATGCGAAGCAAAAGAAAAAGGGGAAAATTTGGAGCATCCGAGTGTGTTTCAGATTCAGCAGATTCAACCTTTGTAGTCCGTCTTGACAGATTGGATTGTGTGTTCAGGATCCGCTGTGTGCAGAACAAACAGAATGGCCTGTATGCAGATTAATCCCCAGTAGAGTATGGGCCGAATGTTTAGACTGAGCAGTGGTTTGTATGGGTTATTTCGCTGTTGGCTGATTCATTATCTGATTATTACAATACAAGTGTTCAATTTTTCAGACAAAAGGACAATCTTATTTACATTGAGGTGTAATATGATGCAATGCGATGTAATATATGAAATGTACAAAATATAACACTTTTTCAGATAAAAAGTTTGTTTCATTTCATTATCTTTTTCAAGTACAAAGCTTTGGAAACAAAAACCTGCCTGCGGCAGTACAAGGTACTCTAGCTACCAGCAAAAAGAAAAAGTACAAAAAAGAAGAGAAAAAAACAGCAAAAATCGGGATCAATGTCAAAAGGCCTCAGGTCTAGGGGTCTGTCCTCGTCCTCTTCCTAGACGAAGGTCCAGGAACGTCGTCATCAGCATCGTCATCTGAGTCTGAGCCCGAGCCATCTCCGGTCTCCTCATCGGATGACTCTGCCTCCGCCTCTGCCTCTGCCTCTGCCTCGGACTCATCATCATCATCAGGGACTGGAGCCCGTGAGCTACTCCCAACATGGGTGCGCCCCGCTTTGGTGCGGGGGTATACCCTGTCGTCTCGAGTGGAAGCGGAAGGGCCAGCTGAAGCACCTCCCACAGTAGGGATCTGGAAAGGATGCTGAAACGTGCAAAAGGCAAACGCATCAGTATACTGTGAGCAGTTTATCAGTGCAAAATGCAGTGTATGAATACAGTGTGTGTATACTGTGAGCAATTTATCAGTGCAAAATGCAGTGTATGAGTACAGTGTGTGAATACTGTGGGCAGTGTATCAGTGCAGAATGTAGTGTGTGAGTACAGCGTATGAATGCCATGTATGAAAACAGTGTATCAGATGCCGCGAGCACCGTGTATCAAGTGTTGAGTTGTGCGTCAGAGTATGTGAAACAGTTTATGTATGGTTCGAGGCCGTGGTCAGAAGAACATACCGGAATAGT
The DNA here is from genome assembly GCA_030407325.1 of Camellia japonica. Classification (NCBI taxonomy): domain Eukaryota; kingdom Viridiplantae; phylum Streptophyta; class Magnoliopsida; order Ericales; family Theaceae; genus Camellia; species Camellia japonica. The sequence continues at coordinate 2,658 of JAPPVO010001452.1, read as the reverse complement.
GTAAATGGATAGAAGGTCAAGGCTCTGTTGGAGCATCCCCATCATCGAAGCAGTCAGCTCCAGGGACTGGCGAGTGTACTTGGAAGAGGCCTGCAAAAGTATTAGATGCATCAGTATTCCGCGGAATATCAATAAACTGAAATGAAATGACAATGCAAAATGCAAAATGCAGTAATACATACCGGAGGTAAGCCGTAGAACCCGACCAACTCATGATCAGCCGGAGGGGGAGCAATAGGGATCTGATAAGTCGCCTCACCCCGCCCTCTGCATGTCATCATCGTGGGTAGCACTGGCCAACTAACCCCCCGACCCCTCTGAGCTCTACTCCTGCCATGGACTCGAGCTGTCCTCGATGTCCCTACCTCTCCTCCCGCTCTAGCCGTCGGCGCCACTGGCCTCTCTTTCTCAGCTCGACGGCCACCACTCAGAGGCCGTATAATGAAAGTCCGGACGTACTTCGAGTAGTCGCCTATACCTCTGAAGCGGATCGCATCCCAGCCGATCGTGTAGTCAACCATCTGCTCGGAAGTGAACCTTTCGGTGTCCCTCATATGCTCAGGAGGGTGAACCGAAACTATCTGCTCCGGTAAACCTAGGGTCTGGCGTAGGAAACGCTTACCCAAGTACCAAGCCCGACAGACTGGACCATCCAGCAAAATCCTAAAATGGGCAGTCTCCTCTGCACCGGCAAATCAATCCCGAATCACCGCCGACAATGGAGCCCAAGGCTGCCAGGTGATCTGTAAATGAAATGTAGTTTGTTATCTACTGTCATTTGAAAATACAATGCGAAGCGAAGCTTAAATGAACTACAAGTCAAACATACCTCTGCGGGGGTGATGGTGTCGAAATAGCGGCGGAAGAAGATAAACGACTCGCGGGGTCTCCGCACGCATCTCACGTCAAAGCGGCGAGAGAACGGAACGACGAGAGGGGTCTCCACGTCTGGCACGGGCGCAAGTCTCGGAAAGTAGGCGTAAACCCACAACTACAGAGTAAATACCAGTATGCTTATCAGATAAAGCAGAATACAGAAGAAAGCAGAAATCACAGAGCCGTGTATTGTGCAGTGTATTGTGCAGAGTGTACAGTGTACAGTCAGTGTAAAGTAAAGTATGTGTGTGTCGTGTGTGCAGTATACAGTCAACATGAAGCAGATTACAATGTGTGCTACGTACAGAGTATAAAAAATGTAGAGCAGAAATGAAAAGCAAAAAAGAAAATGTACCTCCCAAGCTCGCCAGTAACCCCCGAGCAACTGTCCGCTGCAACGGGAGGCTGAGCTCATGTATCCGTATAGAGTGGCCAAGGCAGCGCCACCCCAGTCGTAGCGCAAGATCTGTGTGACATCCACGAGAGCGCTCAGCAAGCAGAGGGGCACGGTGTTCGCCCGGTCGGCGAAGATAGTCGTCCCCAGTAGAAACATGAGGAAGCCGCGCGCATATCGCTCCACCGCCTCCTGGGTCATCGGAGCCTCCTCAACTAAGGCTGGCTGAACCCTGAACTGGACCTCGAACCATGAATACCTGACAAAGCCGGGACGCGCGAGAGGTGGCGCCTCGCCAAGCAAGTAGATCTGAGCGGCCTCCCACTCATCCATGTCGGTATCGAAGGGGATCGGATCACCCCCTACCCCGATGCCGGTGAGCATCGAGAAATCATAGGGAGTCATCGTCATGTCTCCCGTAGCAGAGAAGTGGAAGGAGTCGGTGGTGTCCCACCACCTCTCCGCTAGAGCAGCAAGGAGAGGCCTGCTCGCAGTAAGGCGCGAGAGTCCGCTGCAGAATGCGCCGAAGCCGGCCTGATCCACGATATGGCGAACCGCATCGGGCAGCTCCGTGTACCAATCTCAAGCGGCAATGTTCCCATACCCCCGGACGGCATGGGAATCTCCCTGTATTCAAAAACAAAACAGTTGCGAAGCAATGTGAAATGTACAGTTTTGAAGAACAGTCAATTGATACAAATACAGCATGTGTGCATATTTCCAGGTTCAAACAGATACCGGGTGCCGGTGTGCTTACAGTGAACTACAACATGTGATGTGTCAGTGTGTTTGGGTGGGTCAGAGCAAATACAGCGTGTGTGCACGTTTTCAGTTCAAATAGATACCGGGTGCCGGTGTGCTTACAGTGAACTACAACATGTGATGTGTCAATGTGTTGGGTGGTTCTGAGCAAATACAGCGTGTGTGCACGTTTCCAGGTTCAAACAGATACCGGGTGCCGGTGTGCTTACAGTGAACTACAACATGTGATGTGTCAGTGTGTTTGGGTGGTTCAGAGCAAATACAGCGCGTGTGCACATTTTCAGTTCAAACAGATATCGGGTACCGGCGTGCTCGCATTGAATTACAGTGTATGGTGTGTCAGTGTGTTTAAATGGTTCGGGGCAAGTACAGTGTGTGTGCACGTGTCCAATTCGAACAGATATCAAGTACAAGTGTGTTCACAGTCAACTACAGTATACAGTGTATCGGTGTATCCAGGCTAAGCAGTTAAAGAGCAGAATCAACTATGGCAGTTAAAATGTTCTACGTTGCAGACAATAATAAAGAGAAAGACTGTACCTCGGAAGCGCCAAAAGAACAGATGAGACGTCGCCTCATGCAAAAGAAGCTCCAGTGGCATGCCCCTGTCGAAACTCTGAACTGGC
>JAPPVO010001451.1:0-28743 GCA_030407325.1 Camellia japonica | reverse complement strand
TGAGTGTCCTGCACCAAGGGTAACGCTATTCCGGCGTCAACTTCTATCCCTAGTTTGGTTGTGTCAGTCAGGTCGACTGGGCATATATGATGACTTCCTGGGGTAAATTCTACGACAAAGTCTACCAAAGCTTGGGCCTTTATCGCGGTTCTGGATTGGAACTTGATGTCGAATTGTCCTAACTCTGCTGCCCACTTCAAAATTCGCCTACAAAAGTTCGCCCTCTCAAACAAAGCTTTTAATGGGAAAGCTGTGAGGACGACTATGGTGTGGGCGTGAAAGTAGTGCGACAACTTCCTTGAGGCCATCATCAAGGCCAAGACCAGTTTTTCCAGTGGCAAGTACCTTGTTTCGGCGCCCAGCAATGTCTTGCTGACATAAAAGATGGGCAGATGTTGGATTCCTTCCACACGGACCAGCACTGCAAGAGACTGCCAGGTACAAGAAGAGTTCTTCTCCAGGTATTGGGGTGACAAGCAGTGGTGGAGAAGACATGTATTCTTTCAAGCTTTCCAGAGCGCGGTCGCATTCTTCATCTTACTCGAACTTGGCTTTTAATGCTTGAAAAAATGGTCGAAGTCTGTCTGACGATCGGCTAATGAATCGGTTGAGTGCAGCTGCCATGCCGGTGAGATGCTGCACTTCTTTTACTGAGTTAGGCCTCTCCAGATCCTGAATAGCTTTGATCTGGGAGGGGTCTGCCTCTATACCCCGGTTGGTCACCAGGAAGCCCAGGAATTTGCCAGATCCTACACCGAACGCGCACTTAGATGCATTAAGGCGCAACTTGTGCCTCTTCAGAATCTGGAACATCTCACCTAGGTCCCTTAGATGGTCGTTCTTATCCTTACTCTTGACCACCATGTCATCGATGTAAGCCTCCATTGTTCTGCCTAACAACGACTCAAACATCTTGGTGACCATTCTCTGGAATGTTGCCCCTGCGTTCTTTAGGCCAAAGGGCATGACCTTGTAGCAATACAGTCCTCTTGGAGTTGTAAAGGACGTGACCTCCTGGTCTGGTTCGTACATGGCGATCTGATGGTAACCTCTGTATGCATCAAGAAAGCTAATGTAGACATCCCATTTTTGACCGACCTTAAGACTCAAACGTCACCGATTGAGCGCTTGGTGATATTGCATATCGTGCTCGTTCAGAGGTTTTAGAGTCTCGGCTGCGAGCCTTGCCTCCGAACTTCCGGGCTTTTCTGTGCTTTGCCTCGGTTTGCGAACCAGGCCTTGTTTTCTTTGTTTTCTCTTCCCGAAGGGAGGGAGAGGTCTCGTAGACCATCTCTCAATGGCCGTAGGCTACGTTTCGCAGTCGTAGGCCATTTTTCCCGTTTGGAGCCCGGTTCCTGGTTCTCGGTTTTCGGAGCCGTCGGCCGTGTGCCTCGGTTCGGGACCGCCTAACCACCTCCATTTGCTCTGGTTTTTGGCACACATCTTATTTCCTCCCTTTTGAGGGACACTGTGGCTCGAGAGACCAACTTCGTGGTCGAACGCCACCTCCGGTGCTTAACAGTCAGTTTTCGGGGCCCCGGCTGCGCGTTTTGGCCCCCGAACCTTCGTTTTGCATCGTTTGAGTTCATTTTTGGCAGGGACCTTATTTTCATTGGGATGAAGGTCGTAGAAGGGTGGGAGGCTAGCAATTGTTCTGAGGACCAGCTTTATTCCTTCAACGCTCTCCGTCGCCCGTTTTCTCCGCTAGAAAGCTGTGTTGACCATTCCCGGGCCACTTTCTTTGGCCCTCAACCACAAATTTGTGTTGTACACACCTGGGAGGCCACCAATATGTCATGGCCGGCCAGCAATTGTTCCTGACCCTTTTGAACCCCTCTGAAAAGTTGGGTTTTCTCTCTCCTGGTTCACTTTTTAAGGGTTTTCTCCACATGGCTGTGTTGTACACACATGGGAGGCCACCAATATGGGTGGCCGGCCAGCTTTCTCTGAGTGACCCTTTTGAACCTGGCCGGCTGGCCAGGGAGGTGGCCGGCCGGCCACCTGAACCCTTTGAACCTGGCTGGCCATGCTCCCCTCAGCTGGTTCCTTACAGCTGCACCCCCCTTTCCCCCCAGATCCTGTATCCGAGGGGGGGTCTTTTGGGGGGGAAATTTGAAATCAATTTCCCCCCCCCCTTTCCTCCACTCTTTTGCCTATATAACCAGACCCTCCAGCTCCATTTTGGAGGGTTACAAAAGTTGTTTTGAGCTCTTGCATACAACTCTCCCTCTTCCTCTCTTCCACACCTCAAAACCTTAAGCTTCCTATACCCTTTACCCTACACCTCATAGCACCACACACCTCCATCCTCCATTCCAGGAACTTGAAGCTGATTTTTAGAGGTTAAGAGCCCCCAAACCTGGTCCAAAAGTTTTGAAGCTTGGTTCTACAAGGGTGAGTCATTCTTCTCCATTTTCTAGTCTTTTTTTGCTCAATGTATTAGCTCCTTTTGCTTGCATTTCTGGGCTCCGACCCAAACTGTAAATAGTCATGTTTTGAGCTCCTTTTCATGTTTGATCAAGGGTCTTTCCCTGTTTGAGGTCTCCTCTTCACCCTTTGTGTTTAAACCCTCTTTTAGGCCTATTTTTGCATGATATTTTAGCTTATTTTTGAGCTGTTTTGGACTTGATCATAACTGTGAAATATTTTTTTTTGAGCCCCTCTTCAACATTGTTGAAGAGCTCTCCCCTGTTTGAGGCCAGCAGCTACCACTTGTCTCTTTATCCCTCTTTTAGGCCTTTTTCTTGCATAATAGTTTAGCCTCACTTGTGTTTATTTTCGTGGTTTTATGTAAACTTTAAAGTGCCTTGTTTTGAGCCCTTCTTCAACTTTGTTGAAGGGCTCTTGGACATTTGGGGCCATCTGCTGTCCCTTATCTCTATTATCTCTTTTAGGGCCATTTTTGCATGATAGATTAACCCTACTTGTGTTCACTTTTGAGATTTGTCATAAACTGGAAAAAGTTTTGTTTTGACATCATCTTCATGTTTAATTAAGGATATTTTCTTATTTGAGGTCACATGCTTCCTTGTATGCTTGATTCCCCCCTATTTTGAGCCTTATACCCTAGCCCTTGTTGCATGCCTTGTTTGACCTTCTAGCCACTGGAATCCAGTGGATTTCTAGTGGCTTTGACACTGTTTTGAGCCTCCAAATCAGAGGGAGTTCCCCCCCTCTCACCTTGACTTGTTTGGTGGTCATTTTGGCCTTCCAAAGAGACCCTATCTTGCATGCTTCTTAGTCACATTTCAGGGTCAATTTGGTGAGTTTTAAGACTATCATATTTGATTTTCAAAGTTGATTTGGGGCTGCCACATGTCTATCTTGTATGTGCCTAATAACTCCTTGCATGGTCCTCTAAAGGAGCCCCTCATTTGTGCATGTGTTGGCTGTCTTTCCATGTGTATTTAGGCGTATTTTGGCATGTTTAGTTCACTGATTTTTGCTGGTTTAGTGAGATTTCATGTGCTTCATATACGTGCCATGTAATCCATGTTTGATAGTCAAAATCGCATGCTATTTTAGGCCATCTTGCTAGCATCTTTTGGCCATGCTTTGAACTAGAAATGTTCATGTTTTGGGACTGCCTTGGTTCTATCTTCATGCTTCATGTTCAAATAATGCATGTTTTGTATAGCTATAGGCCAATGCACATGCCTAGTTTTGTGTTTCGGGGTCATCCCATGCATCGGGGGCCATATTGCCATGTTTCGGGCTGTTTAGCATCATATTTTAGCACTGAAATTTGCATGTTTGTATACCATATTCCATGCCTTACCATGCTTTGGTAGAGTGGCATTCGTGCCTTAGGTTCGGTCCTCGGTTTGCGTGCATGTGTGCACGCATCTCGAGTGTCTCATTTCCATCTTATGGCCACTGACGTGGGTGTGGCTGAGGTCCACTCGTGTTGGTGTAAGTCCATTATGCATTGTGTATGCCATTTCATTTCATAGCATTATGTATGCTAGGTTGTATGTTAGCGCATTGTGTATGCCATGTTACCTCGTGTATCGTGTATGCCATTTCATAGCATTGTGCATGTTAGGTTGTATCTTAGTTGCATTCATGCATGTCATGTGTGGGGAAGTGGTTTGGAAATACTCTTCGAATCCTGGAAGACGCCAATGATCCTCAGCTAGTCACCTGCAAAGATACAAATACTCCGGGGGGGTGCCGGAATTAGCACTCCGATGGACAAGTTAGTTCTTCTACTTAAGAAAGCTTGTTCACTAAGTTTTTCAGAAGTGATTCTTACATACCTTTTCTAGTCCATTGCCACTAATTTTATACGTTTCTTCTGATCCTCGGGCCAGGGCCTACTTTTTCAATCATTATTTTTTCCAATATTCTGCTCTAGGGATCCTTCCCCATTCGGCCTATTTAAGCTATTCGGCCCCTTGTCCTTGCGGGATATCTGCCGGCTAGCGTCTAGCTTTAAATATACCTCCTTTATCCTTGCCAATTATTCGGCTACCACAATTGCCCTCCGAACTCCCTGTTGACGGCAGTCAATCGGCGTGTTTGGTTCAGAATTTGAGGAGTTTAGCGTCAGGCGGGCTTCGCGTGCCCCAATATATGTCAGGAGGCACGCGTCTTTTGCTCATCATTACGCTTTCCCGCTCTATTCATGTGTATCTCAGCATTTATTGTGATTTGAAACTTTGGTCCTTTCGGATTCATATTTCGTCGATTTTTTGAGACTTTTGGATCGCCAGTGCATATCCCTCCGTGACTCGCGTCTTCTGCAACTTCTTCCCGTCTTCCCTTGTCTCATCTGTTCTTCGTAAGTTTTTCTTATCCCTCTTTGTAATCCTATTTTCTGTTTGCTATTTTAGCTTCGGCGAATATTTAGTTCTCTGCTAAGATGGCCAAACATTTGAAAGACCTCATTTCTGAGGATCGCATCTCCGGTTTCCGGCAACATTTTTCTATTCCTGACGACGTCCATTTATCTCTTGTAACGGACAATGCTCTCGACATGGAGAGGGAAGATCAAAACACGATCGTATTCCCTCTTTTATCCATTGCGGAGGGCGGGGTTCGTTTCCCCCTACACCCACTCCTTAGGGCCGTTCTCCGCTATTGGGGTTTGATTCCTTCTCAACCCAATGTAAATTTCTTTCGAATCATCATGGGGGTTTTAGAGTTGAATCGACGCCTTAGGATTAACCTTGGGATTCCGGCCATTCGGCATTGTTACGCCTTAGCCAAATCCTCCGGTCGGCTGGGGCGATATTTTCTCAGGGCCAAAGATACTGACCATCACTTGGTGACTATGCTTGCCAGTTCTGGTAAACGGGTTGACGACGTGATGGTCAACGTCCGAGGTAATTGGGAGTTCGCTGAAGGGGAGGATCGCCTGGACCCTGTTCCCAGACATAAGGGCGACCCAGGTTGCCACACAATGTCTTGTTTGTTGGTCTATCTCTTATTCGGCTCTTTTCTCTAAATCGCTTTTCATCTTTTGCAGGTAATAGGTTGAAGAAAATTCTGACTTCGGTTGACGACGCGGTTCTTGGGGAAATCAAGACTGCACTCAGATATTTCGGCCGTCCAAATGTACAACGGCAAGGGAGAGCCGCCCATATTCTCCTTCGGTACAAACCCACTTACACTACTTTCTCGGCTGCAGATAACATTCCGATTCCAGTCGGCAATCAACAGCTCTCGGCCCTTATCTTCCCCAGCTTCAAAAACCTTAGGCAGATCGGTATCGTCTAGCTTCTGATTCGGGGGAAGACGCCGAGCCGACCGTTGAAGTGGTTGCCGATCCGGCTGGGGGGTCTACTGAGAGAGAGTAGTAGAAGGCGACGAGGCCGTACGCTCGGCATTTGAAGCCACCGAGCCATCCGCCTCAGGACGAACAGATTTCTCTTCCGGGGATATTTTTACGAATTTGGGGGATCTACCCGGCGATTTCTTTGAGGGTATGGCGAAGGAAAGCCTAACGCAGATGGCACGTAAAAGAAATGCGGAGCTGATGGCCGCCGAAAGAAGGCTGAATGCGCCGCATCAGATCCCAGCTTGATCAAGCCGTTCGTACCCGTTTCGGAGGGGACAATGGTTGTTGCGTCCGATACGGAAAAAGAGGGTGGAGAACAAGCCGATGGGGAACGGCCGATTCCGGAGCAAGCCCAAAAGCGCGTGCGAGGGGGAGGGAAGCCGAGGGGGAAGCGAGTCAGAAGCTGGCCCTGGTAGCAAACGGCCTCGGCTTGAAGAACCGGACGTGGTCGCTCCGTTCGTTATTCAGCCAAAGATGAGGGATATGCCGATTTTATCCGACGCTTCTGCCATCGAGGATCCGGCCGGGCTCTGAGCTTGGCGGCTTCGATTTCTCTGCCGGTTGACAACAAAGCCTTCGGTGCCGTGCCTGACATTATGGCCGTTGCCCTAACTGCTCAATCGGCACTCCTGGTAGGTCACCTTCATTTCGCTCTTGTTTGTTAAAGGCGTCTAATCATACCGAATTGTTTTGCAGACGGTCGGAAGGATCACCGACTTGGGTCGCCGCCTGCGTGATGCTCTCGGGAAAATTGACCATTTGCAAACAGAGGTGCAGGGTCAGAAAAGTAGGGCCGAGTTCGAAATTATGAGAGCTGAAATGGAGAGCGCGAGAGCCGAAGCGGAGAAGGAGAAAGAGAGGGTTCGCGTCGCCGAACAGCTTCGTGTTGATGCTGAGGGTAGAGCAAATGCGAGCGAGGAATCGCTCAAACTTCTAAGGAAGCACTTGCTGAAGCGGAAGCTCAGTTAGAGGAGCTTAAGGCGGCCCGCGAGAAAGCTGAATCGGAGGCCTTTGAAGCAGGGAGGGGCGCCGCTCTGACAGAATATGTTGAAGAAGTGTCCAAGTTTGAGAATCGCGGTTCAAAAAGGGTGGCTCAAAGCCCTTGCCGCCGCGCTGAGGTTACATACTGGACTTGCCGATTCCTTATGAGCAGGTGGATGTTGAGCCACTTGAATCCGATACCGACGAATGATCTGGGGGCCGTTTACTAAGCAGGCGTCTTTTTGTTTTTGTTTTTCTTCTTTTGGATAGTGCTTTGTTGGTTCAGGGTAGTTTTCATGTATAAATTGGTTAACATCTGCGCACAATTTATTGATGAAAATTTCCTTGTAATTTCTTCCTTAATCTACCTTTACACTCGTTCTATTAAAGTAGTTCGAGTTTAATTTTAATGAAAGAGTTTGTTCAATGCATTTGGTAAAATGGGATTGCATGTACTGTGGGGAAACCCTGATTTGTGAATCTGCCCTTGCCCCAGGGGGTTCATAAAAAGAATTCTAGCTCTGATCTGATCAACTTGTGAGCCGGCTGGGGTATTTGGTCCGAGTGATTTTATTTAGAACTCTTCTAAACAAGCCGTACATAGAATATCGTTTATCCAAACTTTAGTTTCCTGCAGATTCAATACATATCCCATCAAAATCACCATTTGCAATTTCACTGCCTACTGATCTTCGGCCCTTAGATTGATGAATCTGCCCTTGCCCCAGGGGGTTCATGATAAGAACTCTGGCTCTGAGAATCAATTCGTGAGCCGGCTGGGGTAGTTTGGCCGAACACATTGATGAATCTGCCCTTGCCCCAGGGGGTTCATGATAAGAACTCTGGTTCTGAGGAATCAATTCGTGAGCCGGGGTACTTGAGCTGAGCCGAATAGATTGTCCTGCCGTCAACTTAGTCGGCGTCAGTCGATTGGGTGTCGCGATTAATGAACTTGCCTCGATCGTGCTGCCTCTGCGAGTGTTAAATGATCAAAGGTATAGCTTTTAAGAGTCTGGTAGCTATCTGATTCAGACTCCTGAGAGAAAATCTATTGTACGAATGTCGAACAAACTCTTCTTTAATAGCAAAGGGGAAGCCAAGACATTGGCTGAGCTTGGCGGTGATATGAATCAAAGTGAACACCGTGGTGCGCCCTTGCGTGCTGGGAGTAAGAGTTCTATGGGTCGACAGAGGCGTCAATCTCCTCGACGTCGTAATAGGTCGCCCAGACGGGATAGGCAGTCCCAGGGGAGATCGCCACACGCCCAAGTCGAAAGGAGATCAGACGCGAATCCGCGCCCATTAAGTTTTGCAGTATTTGTGAGGAATAAACCCATAACGGAAGCGGACTCGATCGTTCGAGATCCAGATGTGGCGGTCGAGTTTGCTCGACAAATATTTCCTCCGGAAGTGCAGCAGTCAATGGTCGGTCGTCAGGACTACGAAGTATTTCGCGAGGGCATTCATGGGGCGGTGTGAAAGGGCTCTATACGGCTTACGAAGTCGGCATGCAATTGCGCGCCGCCCGTCGAGAAATGGAGAAAAAGGAAGACGTATCCGCAGTTTGGAGGCTCGCGTGGAGGCGGCTGAACGTGAGTTAAGAGAGATCAGAGCGGCTCAAGTGCAACCAGCAGGGCAGGTGAATCCAATCGTGGAAGAAAGTTACCAGTCGGCTTATAAGCGCTGCCATTGCCGATCGCGAAACGGCGAGCATGTTCGCATTGGAGTCCGCCAAGGGGAGGTCTTATGAGAAAGGTTTTCACGAAGGGCGCTTGGTTGGAATCCAAAAGACAAAGAGAGCTTGCCGAAGAGGTTTGCCGATGTGAGAATCGGGGGTTCAGGCATGGTTGGATCAAGGCATCTCAAGTCACCGAATCTCTTCGCTTGTCAGGCATCGATTGGCGTCACCTCTCTACCAAAGTAAGGATTTTCCGTTTTCTGCTTTTGAGGTTGAGAAGAGTGAGGATGAGGGCGACACCGTTTGACTTTAATTATTGTAAGGTTCGAACGCCGTTTGCAAGTATGTAATTTTTTTTTTTTTTTTTTTTTTGAATAAAAGACGCTTTATTTGAAAATATCAAATTGTCTCCCGCATTCGGCGTGTGCGTGTTTAATTTGATTGCATGAATGTTTGGATAGACGTAATGGCCGTTTACTTTTGAAGAAGCCGTGAGCTAGAGATCGGAGGGGCTACGGCATTCTGACTTAGCTCGAATGCCAGATGTCTCGCCGATCAAGCTAGGTAATTTTTGCCCTTGCGCAGCCTGTGCGCGCGCATTTTGGCCAACCGTTGGGTTAACTAGGTCATGGAGAATGTTGACCGACGCCTGTCTTGTGGGGTTTAGTATTGATAAAATCACTTCGGGATTTGGGCTCGAGATCGCGGCCATTACTGAGAATAAAAGCGGCAGGCGCCTCATGCAATCAAACAGCATCTGTTGCGTGGGATGGTCAAGCGTTCTCACCATCAGATGGTGATGATAGTTGCAGGAGCTCAAATTCCGGCCGAACTTGGCGCTCAGACGGTTTGCAGCGGGGGATTCTCCGATGTGGGAGGTGGACCGCTGAAAGGAGAAACTGGAAACACGTCAACCTCCAAGTCGTTGAAGCAGATCGCCCCGAAATGAGACACAACGACCGCTGCCCCTATCCTCCCTGTCTTGGATCTTGGCCTTGACATTATCGATGGTGTCAGAGGCCCGGCGATATGCCGATTCGGCGCGGTTAGATCGATGCGTGATTTGTCTTAGAAGTTAGAGATAGATATTGTAATGTTCGAACGCGGATTGCGTCTATGTAACAACTTTTAAATCAAATAAAAAGTGTTATTTCATATAATTGAGTCTCACTCTGAAATCTTCAAAAGTGTTATTTCATATAGTCGAGTCTCACTCTGAAAATCTTTTGTTTAGCTATGCCAGATGAATATTCCTGATTCCAACTTTAATGGTTAAGCAAGTCATTTCGTATGGTTTAATAGTTTGCTATCGGAAAGTTTGCTACCGGAACGTTTGTGTAGCTTAATATTTTTGCTTAAATATTTTTCCTGTATTCAGGAATCGCGAGATGCGAATTAAACCGGAATGGGTCGTACTCGTGGGCCGACTAAGGCACGCCTTGTCCGGCGAACCATACTAGTGATTCGGCTTAATTAGTTGATTAAAACGGGCTCCGAATCCGGAGACTTAACTTGGCCAATCGTGACATCCACGAAGGGCGCTCCGAATTCGGAGACTTATTCGGCCCTAAGGTGTCATGCACCAAAGGGGGCTCCGAATCCGGAGACTTATTCGGCCCTAAGGTGTCATGCACCAAAGGGGGCTCCGAATCCGGAGACTTAATTGGGCCAATCGTGACATCCACGAAGGGCGCTCCGAATCCGGAGACTTATTCGGCCCTAAGGTGTCATGCACCAAAGGGGGCTCCGAATCGGAGACTTAATTGGGCCAATCGTGACATCACGAAGGGGGCTCCGAATCCGGAGACTTATTGGCCCTAAGGTGTCATGCCACCAAAGGGGGCTTCGAATCCGGAGACTTATTCGGCCCTAAGGTGTCATGCACCAAAGGGGGCTCCGAATCCGGAGACTTATTTGGCCCTAAGGTGTCATGCACCAAAGTGGGCTCCGAATCCGGAGACTTATTCGGCCCTAAGGTGTCATGCACCAAAGGGGGCTCCGAATCCGGAGACTTATTCGGCCCTAAGTGACATCCACGAAGGGCGCTCCGAATCCGGAGACTTATTCGGCCCTAAGGTGCATGCACCAAAGGGGGCTCCGAATCCGGAGACCTATTCGGCCCTAAGGTGTCATGCACCAAAGGGGGCTCCGAATCCGGAGACTTATTCGGCCCTAAGGTGTTTATGCACCAAAGGGGGCTCGAATCCGGAGACATATTCGGCCCTAAGGTGTCATGCACCAAAGAGGGCTCCGAATCCGGAGACTTAATTGGGCCAATCGTGACATCACGAAGGGCGCTCCGAATCCGGAGACTTATTCGGCCCTAAGGTCATGCACCAAAGGGGGGGCTCCGAATCCGGAGACTTATTCGGCCCTAAGGTGTCATGCACCAAAGGGGGCTCCGAATCGGAGAACTTAATTGGGCCAATCGTGACATCCACGAAGGGCGCTCCGAATCCGGAGACTTATTCGGCCCTAAGGTGTCATGCACCAAAGGGGGCTCCGAATCCGGAGACTTATTCGGCCCTAAGGTGTCATGCACCAAAGGGGGCTCCGAATCCGGAGACTTAACTTGGCCAATCGTGACATCCACGAAGGGCGCTCCGAATCCGGAGGCTTATTCGGCCCTAAGGTGTCATGCACCAAAGGGGGCTCCGAATCCGGAGACTTAACTTGGCCAATCGTGACATCCACGAAGGGCGCTCCGAATCCGGAGGCTTAGTTGGGCCTAAGAGGCTTGAAGGAGAGTGACAAAGAAAGTCGATTTTTCATTAAAACGTGGTACCAGTACAAGCATCGGATCCCACAAGTCGGGTCCGTAAATGGATCTTCATAAGGTCTACGTTGGCGCGGATTGCGGTGAGCCACGGATCTCCTCAATGCCACGGTCTGTTGGGAAGCGCATAAGCTGATGGTAGGTGCTTGGGACAGCCTTCATGATATGCAACCAGGGACGTCCCATGATGGCGTTATACGGCGACGGAAGCTTAACAACCAAGAATTCCACGTCAACCGTTTTTGAGCCCGCTCGAACAGGGAGCACGACCTTCCCCAACGGGTACTCTGGATTCGTGTTAAAGCCGAACAGCGGCTGAGACGACGGCGATAGGTCCGACTCGTTGAGGCCGAGTTCAACAAAAGTTCTGTAGTACAAGATTTCCGAAGTGCTTCCTGGATCTATGAGAATGCGTTCAACGCTGAACTGACGTACGCGTAATTTGACGACCAAAGGATCGACGTGGCTGGCCACCGTTCCGACGAGGTCGGAGTCATCGAACTTAATTGTCGGAGTTTCTCTGGGCCTGCCGGTTGACATATTATGTTTTTGGGGAATTGGGTGTGATTGGATTGTATGCACGGTCGGGGATGCCGGCAGACCGTAGATTATGTGGATCACACCAAGCGGAGGCGAATCCTGTCTCAAGGCTAATGCTTTGGTTGGCTTCCCCTTGCTCACGTATTGCTGCAGTCGACCATCTTGCACTAGTTCCTCCAGATGATCCTTTAGCGCATAACAACTCTCGGTTTCGTGGCCGTGATCTTTGTGGTATTCGCATCGTCTGTCCCTCCTCCATGTGTCGGGAGGCCCCACCATCTTCGACGGCCACTTGAAAAACGGAAGGTGCTGGACTTTGGTCATTATTGCCGCGATCGGCTCTGTCAACTCCGTGTACTTTTTGTCGATTCGCCTTGAGCGTCTGCTGTCGACTTGTAGTTGTTCGTTCGTTCGGTGGGAGCACTGATCGCTCGATCGGCGGGAGTCCCGCCTTTTGTCTCGCTTGGTTCGTTGCCGGGGCTCAGGGCTCGGTGGCGGCACGGAGCTTATTGGTCGAGCGATTTCGGGGAGGGCCGTTTTGCTGGAGATTTGTCCGGCTTTTATTCTCAGGGCATCATCTTCGACTTTACAATATTCTTCAACTTTCTTCATCAGTGCCCAGACTGTTTTGGGGGGCCTTTTGGTCAGGGAACTGCGCAGAGCACTGTCAGGATGTAACCCATTTTGAAGGCGGTGATGGCCATGGAGTCGTTGCAAGCGTCGTCAACAAGATTGAAGCACTCCCAATATCGCGCCGAATACGCTCTGAGCGTCTCTCCCGACTGGATCTGCATAGCCCAGAGGGAGTCGGCCTGTTTCGGTTGTACCTCGTTGGTGATAAACCTGGCCCTGAAGGATTTCTGCAGTTGTCGGAAGCTTTTAATCGAAGCTGGCTCCAACTTGTAATACCACCTGACGGCTAGTGGACCTAGGCTGCTAGGGAATATTCGGCACATGAGGGCTTCATTGTCTGCGTGTAGCGTCATGGCCTGTTTGTAATGACGGATATGATCAGTGGGGTCTGATTTTCCGTCGTAAAGAGTGAACGACGGAGCTTTGAATTTCTTGGGCAGGGATGCCCTTGCGATCCGTCGAACGAAAGGATCGTGCTGGTCTTCCTCGTTTGAGCTGATTCTCCTGCGCTTGTTCCTTGTTCGCAGATCCTTTTCGGAGGAGCTGGAGGTTTCGGATCGTCCCCTTGCGTCGAGCTCCGTGGATGATGAGTTGGAGTTGCTATTGGTATCTTTTGGTCGGGCCCGAGGTCTTTGCCCGTCTGCCCTCGGAGGTCGCTCTGGTTCCTCGTGCATGGCCTCTCTAGATTTTGCTACCTCCAGGGCCAAATCCTGACGGAGTCGTTCGTTCTCAGCGATCATGTTCTCGAGCTTTTGTTCGTTCTGCTTTGCTTGTTCTATAATAGCCTGCATTGTTTCTTGCGCTGAAGTTGTTGGCGAATCGAAGTTCAAGGCGCGTCGTGCCGCGATGGTTTCTTTTCCGAGCATATTGGCTGGGGTGAGGTCGTCTACCTGTGTGGTCTCGTCGGTGGCTATCGGAGGATCTTCGGTCAAGCCTTCCATGGATGTATTCGAGTATTCCCACAGACGGCGCCAATTGTGGGGAAATGGTTTGGAAATACTCTTCGAATCCTGGAAGACGTCAATGATCCTCAGCTAGTCACCTGCAAAGATACAAATACTCCGGTCGGGAGTGCCGGAATTAGCACTCCGACGGACAAGTTAGTTCTTCTACTCAAGAAAGCTTGTTCACTAAGTTTTTCAGAAGTGATTCTTACATACCTTTTCTAGTCCATTGCCACTATATTTATACTCGTTTCTTCTGATCCTCAGGGCCAGGGCCTACTTTTTCAATCATTATTTTTTCCAATATTCGGCTCTAGGGATCCTTCCCCATTCGGCCTATTTAAGCTATTCGGCCCCTTGTCCTTGCGGGATATCTGCCGGCTAGCGTCTAGCTTCTAAAATATACCTCCTTTATCCTTGCCAATTATTCGGCTACCACATCATGCATATTACATTGTGTTTGGGATAGGAGTTAGCTCGAGCACGAGAAACGAGGTACGTTTCGTACTCCGAGTGACGGAACGTGTCTCAATTCCCCAGTCGCCGACACTCCGGATTATCCATGATGGAGTCTCGGTCTTGTTGTGTTTATCTGTGCATTCATTCCATATTGAGTCGTGCAATTCGACTCCTCGGCCATCATGCATCGATATGCGTGATTGGTGGCACGAGGATCGAAGACTACGCTCCCTGAAGAGTAGTCAAGCATACATATGTGAAAATACATTGCCATGTCCCTTTCCTGCTCTCTGTTACAGCAAATCAAAAACTAGCAGCCTTCCAGAGCTTGGCGCGCTTTCCAAAAACAATTGCAAACAGAGGCTAATTGGGGCATCGCGATGGATTTCCGCGCCGAACATGCATCAATCGTCATCCGGAGCGGAGTCGAGGCAGTCCCTAGCTTGCATGCTAGTTTAATGCTTTTCTAGATTAATTTGTAAATTAATTAGGATTTTGTATTTATTCGGACTGTACTATTCATTTGGGACTGTATATTATTTATTCGGACCCTCCGAGCGAGGGCACAACTGTAATAAGTGTGCGTACGTGTGATGTATGTTTTCCAACCCCACGTCTTTCTCCCTTTTATTTATCCGCTTATGATAGTTAGATTAGGGCATGTTTCAATTAGCATACAGTATGATAGCATGTTTGCATTCATTCATCTGTTTTGCATGCACTGGGCTCGGCGCATCATACTAACTGCATTTGTATTTCAATTTCAAGTTGAGTACTTGTTAGCTGTAGCATTTCATATGCCATGTTTAGAAAAGCAAAGCCTGCTATAGTTGCATTTTGCATGTGTTGCATTAGGCATTTCTGTATAATTAGGATCATGCATGGATTTCTAATTAGCTTCTGTTTTGGCTTGGAGTACTCGGTAAGTTTTATGCTTTAGCATCCTTGCATGTGTGTGAGTGACTGCCATGATAGCATGCTTACCATGAGGCTATTTGCTTATGTGATATAACTGCTTGAATGCATGTGGGTGAAGGTTGGGTTATTTGGATTGGGACAAATCATCAACTGTGAGTTTTAAGCCCACTAGATAGTGGCAAAACCATGTTTTCTAAGCCCACCTGAGGGTGGCAAAATCTGCATTTTAAGCCTACTTGTGAGTAGCAAACCATCTTTCAAAAACAAACATGAAATGTTTTGTTCCAATTCAGGTGACCCGGTCTATACTTGTATGCTGTGCGCATCACATAGTAAATCTAGGCTAATAACCAGAATAAGAGCACATAATGTTTTCAAAACTAGATATCATGTTTAGTAGAGGCCGATCTTTGATCGGGCCAGTGGGGGTGCTCACGAAGTGACCTTCCCCAATCGTACCCAAGTTCCCGAGCCGAGGTAACTTTGGTGATGACGGATACGTGGCCTTAGGCAAACGAGTCAGGGTTTCCTAAATTTCCCAAGAATAAAATATTTAGGTGGCGACTCTGTATCTGGCAAAGCAGTCCATGTTTGGCACTTCTTTCAAAAAAATCTATTTTCTCAAAACGATTTGTCGGATTTGGACTCTTTGGTTCAGATTAAGAACCGTGACATTTGAGTCCTGAACTGTAGTGAGCCCAAAATGAACGGAACGGGGGGACATCATTCCCTTCCTGGGCGTTCGGGGACGTCTACAGCTAAGTCGGTTGTGTCCCGCCGTTAGGTCTACCAGTTGATCTATCCGTGGTAGGGGGAAGCTGTCCTTTGGGCATGCTTTGTTGACTGTCTTATAGTTGACGTAGACACGACATTTGCCATTCTTCTTTGGCACCACGACTGTGTTGGAAATCCATCTGGGGTAGTGCACCTCTCTGATAGCTCCTGCCTCTAGCAGATTTCCCACTTCTTCCGCCACTATCTTGGCGTGGTGGAGTGCCGATCTGCGAGTGCGCTGAATGATTGGTTTGGCGGATGGGTGGACATTGAGTAAGTGACAGATGAGGTTTGGATTAATGCCTGGCATGTCGTAGGGTGTCTAGGTGAACACTTCGATGTTAGAGGTCAAGAATTCCAAGACCTCTAATCTCTCAGTGCTGGTCAACGACGAACCGAGCAAAAAGAATTTATCCGGGTTCTTTTCATCTATTCTTACCTCTACCAAGTCTTTCACCGCTTTTTGATCAGCTGCTATGCCGACATCTGCGAACAGTTCATTACTCTCAAGTTCTTCCACCGAATGAACATATCCCTTGGCAGCGCGGCTGCCATTAACCGTGACAAAGCATTGCTTGGGCATAATTTGGTCTCCAAAGACCTCTTCAATTACCCCGGTTTCGTTGGGGAACCGCATTACTTGGTGGTAGGATGACGCTACCGATCGCATGGCATGCAACCATGTTCTTCCCAAGATTATGTTGTAATTGGAAGGGACTTTCAGCACCCAGAATTCCACTTGTTTCGTTACGCTTCCCGCTCTGACTGGGAGGATTATTTTGCCGACTGGCCATTCTGGCATTGAGTTGAATCCAATCAGGGAAGATACGGCAGGTGCCAAGTCTTTGTCTTGTAGCTTCAATTGTTTGAATATTTCGTAATACATTATCTCAGATGAACTACCCTGGTCGATCAAAATCCGCTTGACGTCAAAATCCTGGACTTGGAGAGTGACAACTAGGGCATCATTGTGGGGACAATATATCCTCGCCAAGTCTCTATCTGAAAAAGACATGATGTTTGTGGCCTCTGTCTTCCCCTTTTTGATGGTAGGTTGTGCACTTAGTACCTCCCTTAAGTGTTCGGCCTTTTTGATTGACCCTTTAAGCTCGCATACACGCTTAGGTTCGAAGATTCCATGTATCACATTGATTACGCCTTGAGGTGGGGCGTCGATTGGCATCCCGTTCCGGTGGTTGTCGTTCTGGGGGGCTGGTTGCGCCCCTCCTTCAATGTATTTGTCCAGGTGACTGGCTGCCACCAACTCCTCTAGATGTTGTCTTAATGGTGTACAATTTTCAGTGCGGTGTCCCTTTTCTTTATGGAAGGTGCACTGTGATCTTTCGTCGTAGTCCTTCTGAGCCTCTCCTAGCTTAGCAGGCCATCTGACGAAAGGTTCATCGCGTATCTCGCTTAGAATCCGGTAGATTGGCTTTTTGAATACCGTGGTAATGGCAGTGCGGACTCTCAACCATCTTTTATCCTGGTCTTCTCTGTTGTCCCGCCTGCCTCGTCCGTTTTTGTTCGGACGTTCTACCGCGTTGACCTTAGCCGCAGTCTTTTTATCTGGTACTGCGGTCGTGCTAGACTTTGCTTTAGTACGGGCGCCATCCTCTTCCACCCTAATGTGCTGGTGCACTCTTTCCATTAAGGCTTTCATCGTTAGAGGTGGTATCATAGTGATTGAGTCCCTTAGTCTGTTCCCAACTGGAAGGCCCCTTTTGTATTGTGCGATGGCGAGATTGGTAGGACAGTCCCCAATCTGGTTGAAGGTCTCCTAGTAGTGACTATTGTAGGATCTAAGTGTCTCCTTGTCGCCCATGTCAATGGAGAGAAGCTGGTCGATCTCCACTAGCGTTTTGGTGTTCGTTCTGAACCTTGTTACGAATGCCTCCGCCAATTGCGCCCAGGAGGCTATGCTGCCTTCTGGAAGTTTTTTGAACCAAGTCAAGCCTAGGTCGCCAAGGCTTGATGGGAAGAGAATGCACATCAAAGCCTCGTTTCGATGATATACCGCCATAACCTGGCGGAAGTGGCTCAGGTACATATAGGGATCTGTCTTTCCCTCGTACGTGGTGAATTTGGGCTGGAGGAAGCCTGAAGGTAGGGGCGTGTTTTTGATTGCCGGAACGAATGGCGAGGTCTGCAGCCTCGCTAATGCTTTGTCCGTTGGTTCGTAGGCAGGACGCGGTAATGGCATTCCAACCTCGACGCTTCCATGCGTCCGAGGAGCCAACCGCTGAAGGGCAGATACCCTGC
This sequence comes from Camellia japonica, assembly GCA_030407325.1. Lineage (NCBI taxonomy): Eukaryota > Viridiplantae > Streptophyta > Magnoliopsida > Ericales > Theaceae > Camellia > Camellia japonica. The sequence goes on along the minus strand of JAPPVO010001451.1, from coordinate 10,999 downwards.
GAGGGTCGCGCGCCCTATTATCCTCCTTCCATCGTGCCCTTTCTTCCAGCATGGTCCGTAAGTCGGATGATCTTGGCAACTCCGTCTGCCTGGATGATGCCTGGTGCGTGCGCGAGGGCCGATAGGTGCTTCCCTCAGTATACGACCTCTCAGTCCTCGTTCTCTCAGACTTGGAGCAACGAGTCCTGGAGGTTCTGGATTGAGTATCGCCTGTCCTGAGACTTCTACTATCTGCTTGTAATGGCGTGGTATGCCTACCACGGTCTTCTGAGTGGCGAGGGGGCGTCTTGCTTTTGCGCCCCTCTCCTATCGCCACTCCTTTTCCTTTCATCTGGTGCTTCATAATCTCCATGTCTGCTGCTATCCGTCGTATCAATTCGTCCTGCTCCTTCACGCGGTCCTCCAGAACTTGAGGATCAATCCTTCGCATTTGTCTGTCAGGACTTTGTGAACGAGAGTGACGGGGGCTGTTATTTCGCCTCCCTCTAGCATCCCTTCTGGGGTTATGTCGTTGGAGCTCCAAGTCTGCCATGGGAGGGACATGAGGCAAACCTTCGCGCCTTCCACCTCCTTCTGGGGTTTGTCTATCCATGACGGACTGCGGTAAATCTTCGTTGTGCGCCATTACTTTTTATTAGCAAGGAAAACTTAATCAAGAGGTTCTATTCGTTCTGTTTGTTCCCACAGAAGGCGCCAATTGTACGGGAAAGAAATAAACCTTCTCGTATAATCCTGTTGATCAAGATTGCGCTCCTTCGTACGACGTCGTTTTACTCCCTGAAAACACAAATGTGAGCTAGCCGGCGGGTGTGTGCCGGATACCTCTTCGATGCCTAAGTCAGCAAAAATAGACAAAAAGCTCTGTGTATTCGGGAATCAAAGTTGTGTTACCCCTCTATAGGTGATGTTGTGAGCTTTTATAGGTTCCGCGTGGCACAATCTCAATAGGACTTTTACTCCTCCATGTAGAGTCCTCCTAGGATTCACAATCCTGAAAGATAATGCTTATCCTTCAACACCCCCCTCACTGCTTAAACCAAGTGAAATGGTTTTACCATGGTCGAACTCTGATTTGACCGAGGTAAGCATGGCTTATGTTAGGCTGCAGACTAGACCGAGCTATCTTTAGCTCGGTTCTTCTATTCACTGCTCTTACCCCGGTTTCTCCAATGCTAACCATGGTATGTACACACCGAGATAACAAATAGCCTGGTTTTGATCGGGCTAACCACAATACGCCATGACCGGGCTAACTCCGAATGCGGCGACCGAGCTATCCACAAATCTCTCTCAGACCGGGATAACAACAAGCCTCTCTGGACCGGGATAACAATAGGGCTTACCAGGACCGGGCTAACTACAAGCCCCTTTCATCCAGCCCTTCTTACTGTGGCCCAAAGAATGGCCCATTTACCCAGCTCGGCCCATTTACCTGGCTCGGCCCAATTTAGGTATAAATTACCCTCTCATGTGGCTAGGATGGGATGATATACTCTGATTATTTATTTATTTCTATCAAAGGAGAAGAATTATTTAAAAGGAAAAATTACAAAAAAATGGCATCAATATACAAGAATTACAATGTCATAGAAGCACAATCAATTTATACATTATATTGTGCAATTAAGTCTTGTACTTTTATCTTTTTATAATTATTTTATATTTATACAATTTTATTGCAATTGTCCCTATTTAAAATGGGTCCTTCGTAAAATAGTAATAGCTGGGTTTTTCTATAATGAGTAACATAATTTGAACAACTTTATATTATATTTACTCTTTTAATTTTTAGGGCTTCAATTCCCTTAAAACATCACTAGAGAGAGCCCATAATAGCTATGATAGATTGCTGGTGGCCCAAGGAATTTTACCGGAGAATCTAACATCCAGTGGCCCAGTCAATCAGCCCTTTCCTTTAAGGATATATATGTTCCATCAATATGGTTATTGTCCCATGACTATAAAAGCTAATATGAAAAAATCTACCATAAAACAAAAAGAAAACCCTTGAAATAAATAAAAATTTTCAACTTCTTTGTTAATAGATAAGTTTAAATTTGAACCCAGAAAGAAAGAAAAATAATTGATTATTACTTAATGATTATCAAAGGAAAACCGAAGGGTATAAAACTAGTAAGAGATTTCGGTTCTTTCATACGAGCCCTTTGCAGACTAATTACACATCATAGCCCCCTCTGCTAAAATCCTGACTATAGTTTCATGAATTACAATAGCCTTCCATGTTCTGTTTTTTTTTTCTTTAAAAAAAAAAATTTAAAAACAAAAACTTGTTTGATATATTATTGTTGTTGTCATCGAAGTGGAATCAATTTCAAAAATTTTAATTTTTTTTGAAAAATAAAAGAAAAAAGAAAAAGTTATTTATTTTACTTTCAACATAAATTTCCACTCTCTCTTCCCTCACCTGTCACCCAACCAGCCCACCATGACCATCTACCGCCTTCGGCCACCGGCCGCCAACCAATTGACCTTAGGTGACACTTCTACAGTTGAAGCCTAGCTTTTTTTTTTTTTTTTGATCAACAAAAAAGGAACCTTTATTGACGCAAAACCATACAAGAGATGAGAACCAATAACATAAAGATTAGAAATTGAAGCCTAGCTCTTTAATTTGAAAACCAATAACATAAAGATTAGAAATTTATTTTAAAGTGCACACACCACATATTCCCTAGATGCACTTTGTCCATGAAACATGTACAAGATAGAAAGCTCTATACACGCCTATTAAAGTAGTTTTTTGCTACTTTGCTTCTCAAACTTCAACACTGAGCTACTACTTACATGTATACATAATATTCAGTATAAACTTTGGATTGTCAATAAAGTGTACTACTAAAAGAAAATGTCAATAAAGTGCATTAAAAGGACCAAACTAAAGTAAAAACTAGTTTTTATTAATTCATTGTTTCTTTCTATTACTTTCATATCCAACTTTCAAAACTGGGGTCATGGTCCAATACGGCTGTTAAGCAACACACAAACCCATATAAGACATCTTTTTCGAATCATCTATGTATCCCTTTATGCAAATTAGTCCCTTTAATATGTTTCTCTAGTGTCAATTTAGTTTTTTTTAATATTTCGCATTGTGTTAATTTAGTTCAATTAATAATATTTTTTAACAAATTAAATAAAAATTAAGGACAAAATGACCATTTCAAAAGGGAATGAAAATTTCCAAATTCGATACTAACCATTCAAATCATTTTGAATAGAATGAATTTACTATTTTATTTCTTGCCTTTTGTGTAATTTTTAAAATGATGTTATCAATTAAATTAAATTAACATAAAATTTTAAATATAAAATTAATATAATTAAAGCTATAAAGATCACATAAATATATGAGCCAAATAATAGGATTGTGGAAGTAATTTGTCCTATTGCGTAATGTCATACTAAGGAAGACAAAGATTCGAACTTGTGGAAAAAAAAGTAATAAATAAATAAATATTTTACCAGGGGTAGGATTGTCAAAACCAGGGTTTAGGTTTTTATGTGTTGTCCAATCTTATATTCCTTCTCTCTCTCTAGATTAATGGTAGCTTTCTTCTTCTCCCCCCCCCCCCCCTTCTTTTTCTTCTCTTTTTCCACATGTGTCATACTGAATTTCTCTGTTTTACAATTTAATAGCAACATCAAAATACATAAACAACAAAGGTCAAGAAAGCAAAAGCTAGTAGAAATGCTTAGTCAAACTTTATAGTGAGACTTTACTTGTAGGGTGATATTGGGCAAAGGAACAAGCAAAGCAATAAAAGAGGAGGGATTTTTGACAAAGTTACTTTGGATCCATCATACTTACATACATTCATACATACATACATACATACATATATATATATATATACATTAATATGTGTAAAAATTCCAAAAAATAAATCAGAAAACACCCAAAATCAAAAATCAAAAGTTAATATTAATTATGAAGTGTTCTCACAATAAAAAAAAAAAATTAAATCTACATTTTCAAGTAAACGTAAAATTGTGAGTCAAATTTTTATTTTATTTTTTTTCTTGAGTTATAGACTTATATCGTGGGCAATATATATATATATATATATATGTTTCTACCAGTCAAGGAGTGTCTCTCTCTCACATTCATCAGTCACTATATTTGATTTTGGAGTTTTGTGTGTGTTTGTGTGTGTGTGTGTGTGTGTGAGAGAGAGAGAGAGAGAGAGAGAGAGAGAGAGAGAGAGAGAGGAGAGGGGAAAGAAAGGTTGGAAGAAGTGAAAGGAAGGGAGGGGAGGTGGGGGGGATCCAAAGAGAGTTTTAAAGACTTCGATCAGATACTTAAAGTAGGAAAAGGCAAAGGTTTTCTGGTCCTCAGAAGAAGTATAGAAGCCCTGATAGAAACGTTTCAACTCGCATTTTTAGTCAGTTCTTGTATATTTCGCTTTCATTGATAGTTTTCTTAATAGTGATATTAATTAATAAAGTGTAAATTAATGATATTTTTTTTTATAATTAACATTTTTATAAAAAAATTATATATAATCATTTTAAATATTAAACACGAAACCAACACAAAAATATATTGATAAATGTAACCGTCAAAAGGTGAATGCACTAAAAATTTTATAAAATTATGTTCGTCAGTGTAATTTTTTTTTATTTAATTTGTATTTGATTTTTGCCTTTCTAAACTTGCTATTTTTTCTATTTTATAAAGATTACATTTTATTTAGTGTAAATAGTTTTCCCAATTTTTTTTATAATGTCTTTCACATCTAATAATTTGCACAGTTTTTTTCTTATTCACTAAGCTATCCAAAACTACTAGTAAATGTTTTTTTTTAATCTCAAAACTACTAAACCGTTTTTTTAATTTATAAAAAGATAAAAAAAAATTAAATATAAAATTGCAAATGTATTCATTTAAATCCACCATTAATATACATATATGTGGGTACTCATCTCAGCGTTGCTTCCCTGATTTTGCGTGACAAACTGTTTAAATAAACGAAAAATGGAGATCAACACCTTAATCAGAAGAAATGATGGCCTTCTTTTCAAAATCATAGTATACTTTCTTCTTGATAATTGTAGTAGTGATAATTGCCATATAATTACTAATACTAGATTTTTTGAAAAACAAATTATCATTTTCTGTCAGCTACTTTTATCATTTATCTTCAAATATTTTTCTTCTTCATATCATTCAGATTTTTGAGAGAAGTATCTTCTATGTCGTATAGCTGTACGGTTCAACCATTAATAGCTGTATCAGCAAAGGCAAAAGCCCCAGAGAAATCTGCCATTGAACCAGCTACCTGATACCTTTCTCAGCTTTTCCCATGAGAGATCTGAACAGTTCTGTTATGAACACATAATCTGATTACAGAACCGATCACATAATAAACTTAAATAGCTAAATTTTATAAGGTTTGATAATAAGATTCATTTTTAAAAAACCATATCAATTTTATAAGGTTTGTATAGAATATGTATCGGGTTTTTGTGTTTGTAGCCTTTTGGAGATCTGAAAAGAAAACCTTCTCTCTCTCTCTCTCTGTCTCTCTCTCTCTCTCTCTCTAGACTAATTAATGTAACTGAAACATTCAGACATGAAAGCAAGAAGGAGATGAAGGAAAAAATTGCACCATTGAAAAGAGAGTTGAACTAAAAAGATGATTGTAACCATTAATAACTTGCTTTTTGATCTTCATCATTCTAACCAAAACCCACCTGCATTCAAGGCTCTGGAAGAACAAGATAATACCGGCACTGAACTCATATATACATTACACAGACTCACAAACATCCACACACGCACTCACTCACACACACACATTCATAACAATTTCAAACTCTCAGAACCATAAAACAAGAAAATCAGAAAACAAGAGGACTAAATATCAATTAAAAAGAACTAAAACAAACAAAAAAAACCCAAGAAATGCTAACATGGGGAAGGAGGCATGAGATTCAACCCTAAATCATCCTTTTCCAACACCAATCGAGCCTTGTTGGTCTCTATAGAAGAAGAGTATTCTGGGTGCAATCTCTTCCTAGACTGTAATGGCACCCCAAAAAGCTTCGTTCGAGTACTGTTACCATCTGGGTTTTCAAGCATCGTCAAAGAACTGTGTGATGGAGAGTTAGTATTAGTAGAGTTGAATGAACCCATTGCTTGAAACTGAGGAGCTTGTTTAGGGCTAGATTGATGGTACCCAATGAGATGGTTCAGAGGCTTTTGTTGCACCATTGAAGCATTGATAGGAGTAGCACAAGATGGTGATGATGATGATGAGTTAAAGAAAGCATTACTTGGAGCAACAGGCTTCACATGGTTCTGAACAAAGTATATAATGTCATTGTATAGCTTCCTCATGTGGGCAAGCTCAGAAACGAGGATGCTATTGCTCCGCCGGAGTCTCTGGTTATCCTCCGAAAGCGCTGCCACCGAGTTGTTGTTGTTATAGCCGCCGCAACCACCGCCAGCGACGGCGGAGAAACCAGTCCTCGCCGTTGGCGGCGGAGAATCGCACCAATTGGCCTGGTCGTCGGAGTCGGGCGGCGAGATGCTGACTCGGGTTGGGTAGGGAAAGAAACCCGGCCCGCCCATCGGAGAATGAGGATGGTTTAAATGATGGTTGAAGGCAACTTGCGGTGGCTGAGAGGTTTTTCTCCGGTGGATCTCGCAGAGAAGATGCTTTTCTCCCTTCTTGAAAAACTCATTGGCAAACTCCCATCTGTCTGGTACAATCTTTCTAAAACCCTAAAATTTTGAAAATGAAAAAAAAAAAAGAAAAGGAAATCAATATATATATACCATAGTTTCAAATATTGATAGATATTTATCAATATTTTGTAACTATCAATTCTATATGAGTGGATACTAATTGACATAGTATCAACTGATATTAGAGAGAGGGAGGGTGAAGGGGGTAGAGAGAGTACGTAGGTGTTGAGTTGGCGCACGAAGCTGGAGAAATTGTTGTGCTTGAAGTAGTTGGGGAGGAGGTCGCGGGCGAACTCGGGGGGACGCCAGACCACGAAAGTGGCGTCGTCTTCGCCCCAAGAGACGATGTGGTCGGTGGTTGGGTCATCGACCAGTTGGTAAGTTTTGGTTAGGAATGGTGCTGGGACTGACTTGTGAGAGTCCAGGGAAAGTAATATGCCTTCACAGTTGTCCAGCATCAGAGCCATTGCTCAACCAAACAAACCACTATCCTTTTCTTCTTCTTCTACTTCTTCTTCTTCTTCTTCTTTCTTCTGTTTTAGAGAGAGAGAGAGAGAGAGAGAGAGAGAGAGAGAGAGAGAGAGTGAGTAGTGAGTGGAGAGGTGGAAGTAGTGATAAAAATGAAAAGAAACAAACAAAGCCCTCTCCTTATATGAAAATTATTAGGTGATCGTGTAATCATATATAAATAGTATTTTTGTACTAATTGTGTGAATTTATGTCATCTTTTCATTTATAATCAAAACTTATTTATAATTATTCTCATAAATAAATAAAATATCATCAATTTTATTTCAAATGTGTTTTGTATTTTCTGAATAAATTTCAATTTGCAAATTGTTTGCAATTGACACCAAACATGTTTTCTCCCAAAATATCCACATAAAAGCGACTGATCTTTAGACCAAAAATAATTAAGAGTAATATTATATAAATAAAAAATTCATACATAGGATTTGTTTGGGATGTAGGCTGGCTTTTTAACTTTTTGACTATTTAACTATTTTAGTCTGGGGTTAAAAAGTCTCATTTGGGATAAATTCTTTGGCTTTTTTGACTTTTGTGAGAGAAAAAATAAAATGATTATGGTTTGAATGTGACATTTTATCTTATTGGCTTTTTAGCCTATTTTGTAATTGTTTGGGACGTGCTATATAAGTGCACTTTTTGACTTTTTGATTAAAAAAAGTAAAAAAAAAAAATGTATGTTTAGAATAACTTTTTAACTTTTTACAAAAATGTGTGTAATAAAATATTCTAGTAAAATCAAAATGACTATTTTACTCTTTCAACTTTTAACTTTTTGATTTTTTTGGACTATTGAATTTAAAGGACAAAATAATAATTTTACCCTAATGGCTTCTCTCACAAGCTACCTTTGAATAGTATAATTTTTTTAATTTTTTTAATAACTTTTTGACTTTTTGATTTTTTTAATTTATTCCAAACAAAGCCTTTGTCTTTTTGTGACAAAAATAGCCAAAAAGCCAACCTTTTTGGCATGTCAAACGAAGGCATAATGATGTCCTTCATTATGGACATTTCACTTCAAGAATGGTTGTACATCCCCCTAATATATCACTCATATTTCAACCTCTAATGAGATGGAAGAAAGAGAGAGACTAAAGAGAGAGAGAAAAGATAATGAGTGAGGAGTGTGATCCATTCCATATCATTGGGAGTGAATTATGGGTGCTCAATTACAGCTCCCAAACATTTTTCGAACAAACTACCATTGAAAATGACCTTATTAATAATAATGGTATTGTCACATTATTTTTGTCAAATTTTTTTAATATAAATTTTGTGTATATTTAAAAATTTTCAATAATTATTTGAATCACCACATGAACTATAAGTGCTAAATAACTTCTATTTACATTGGTTAGAGACTGCTATATATTAACAAAAGATTTTACTGAAATTATTTAACTCGTATGTAGTATTTTCTGTGGCATAATAAATTTTAATATTTATTAAATATGATGAGAAGTGAAAAAAAAAATGATGAAATAAATTGGGTAATAGCATTTGTCTATTGGTTAAAGAAAGTATATTTTATTTAAAGTAGTGAGGTGAAACAATTGTTTTAAGAATTTTATTCATTCATGATTATTTGTATTTTTTAAAACACAAGTTTAAGAGAGATGAATTATGTCTTGATATTTTTTTTTAAAAATATTCTAAAAAATAATAATTTAGAGAATTGACTCATTTTTCAAACTATTTGAGAAACTAACTTGTTTTTTAAAATCGTATTTTGAAAATACAATTTTAAATTGAGATTACATTTTCAACATACAATTTCACCTTAAAATCGCATGTTGAAAATATAATTTATGATGACATGGACTTCATTTTTTGAAATTGTATTTTCAACATGCTATTTCAATTTCAAAATTGCATTTTTAAAATGTGATTTCAAAAAATAGGTTAATTTCCTAAATAGTTTGAAAAGTAGGTCAATTCTTTATATATATATATATATATATTTTTTAGAATATTAAAAAAAAAACTCCTTGATTCTCAGATATCAAACTTGTATATGATGTAACAATTGGGAGTATTTTTAAAAAGAATCAATGAAATTTATAAATAAATAAAATGAAAAACAAAATTAAATATAATTGTCTGTCTCAACTTTTTATTAGGTACACATCATCAATGTGAAAAGGTTGTATGAAATTGTAAAATTAATTAATTGAAAAAACAGAAGATTCTTGTGAGAGAAGAGTGAATAAAAATGGGGGTTGGGTAAACAGTGGTAATAGCAGTTGTCATAGATGATTAGTTTAATTTCCTAAGCTTCCTCGGTAATGTAGCGAGAGAGAGAGAGAGAAAGATAGAGAATATGTGTCTGTCTGTCTAGAACTGTGAAAAAAATAAGGGCCTTTCAAGACAAACCCGTGACTTTCTCTCTCTCTTCTTTCTCTTCTCTCTCCTGAATTCGATCCCCCGCGCTCACCCACTTAAAAATCACGCACAAGGGCTTGCCGGCAGCCAATGGTGCTGCGGTGAATTGACGGTGACACCCCTCCCTCCTTCCTCTTTCTTTTTAGAGAAACAATAATTACTTCTTAAATTTATAAACTTTTTCATATATATTTAATTATTTTTAAAAAATTGACCTGATTTGTAATTTTTCCTTCTTTTTATTGTCTTTTTGGGAAATCGTTCTCTCTCCTTTTTTGACAACAATTTACTTGGATAACAATTTCAGAATTTAAAATTTTAAAATATATATCAAGGAAAATACTAGCCTATTAAATTTTAAAATATTAAAAACATTTATAAAAAATAAAAAAAACCAAAAATTGTGAAATTATTTTGTCTAAAAATTAATTAAAAAAAGAAAAAAAAACTTATTTGCAAAATCAAATAAACTACCAAAAAGACTACTAAAAAATCATTTTTCATACCTTTTAATATTTATGATCTATTTTTTTTTTTTTTGATAACTCAGGTATCCCCAACCCGCTGATTTATGATCTATTTACTGCAACTTATTGAAATTTCTTATAGTTTTTTCATTTTAGAAATTTGTACAAGATTATTGGGTACAGTTTTCACTTATAACTTGTGAGACAAAAATAAAATTAAAAAAATTAATTACCTAAAATTTGTGATAGGAATTTTTTTAAATATTTTTTAGTTCTAACTTTTAATTTTTTTTAAAATTTTTTTACAACAAAACATGTTCAAACTATAGTGAAGTTTTAACTGAAGGGCAGTTCGGTCATTAAGTGCAACATCTTCTTGTCCAAGTAAATATCATAAATAAATAAATAAAAAAGAAAGAAAGAAAGAAATGAAGAGGATGGTGGTTTCACTTCACGTCAAAGGAGTGTAAGCACTTTTTCTTATTATTATTTACTAAATTTGTAGCTTTCCCTTTGTTGTTTAATGGCAACAACCCAACAAAACAAACAGTGAGAGAGAGAGAGAGAGAGAGAGAGAGAGAGAGAGAGTCTTTCAAATATCGTATACCCATCATTTTCTTGCTTCTACTCACTTCTTTTTTCTCTTGCACATATAAGGTAAAAGGATACATCGAATTACGTGATGGGAATTAAAGCCTGTGACTTTGTGTGTTTGTGTGTGTGACGACATTTCACTTCTTGTTCTTCTTCTTCTTCTACTACTTCTGCTTCTACTTCTTTCTATTGCTTCTCTTCTTTCTTCTTCTTCTCACTTCTTTTTTTTTCTCTCTCTTCCATAATATTCCAAACTTCAATAACATCATCATACGAATAGACATCCTCTCTCTGTCCACCACCTTTACTCACT
>JAPPVO010001450.1:0-40126 GCA_030407325.1 Camellia japonica | reverse complement strand
CTTAACATAGCTAAGATCATGCATTGATTACTAACTAGCTTCTTTTTTGGCTCAGAGTACTAGGTAAGTGTTTATGCCTTAGCATTCTTGCATGCCTGTAAGTGTTGCCATGTTTAGCATGCTTGCCATGAGGCTATGTGCTTAACTGCTATAACTGCTTGAATGCCTGTGGATGGAGGCTTGATTGCCTGAATTGGAACAACTTGATGATTGTGAGTTTTTTTTTAAACCCACTTGAAGTGGCAAAATCATGAGTTGTTTTGTTCAAACCACTTTAAAAAAAAAACATGAATTGTTTTGTTCCAATCCGCGTGATTGAGTCTATACTTGTATGCTATGCACATCACATAGTGAGCTAGTTAATAAACCGGAATAAGAACCCATGTGTTTTCAAAAACAACATATCTTATTAGTAGAGACCGATCTTTGATCGGGCGAGCGGGGGTGCTCATTGCATGACCTTTCCCTCTCATACCCAAGTTCCCGAGCTGAGGCGACTTTGGTGATGACGGACACGTGGCCTTTGGCACGAGTCAGGGTTTCCTAAATTTCCCAAAACAAAATATTTAGGTGGCGACTCTGAAATCTGGCAAAACAGTCCATGTTTGGCGCTTTTTGATTAAAATCGATTTTTCAAAAAACGATTTGCCAGATTTGGACTCTTTGGTGATTTATCAGTCTCACATTGCACTTTGTGAGATTAGATTCAGAACCGTGACATAAGTCCGAACTGTAGTAGCTAAGAACTGCGATTCGCACCCTCGCGCGTAGAGCGGAGTTCCAAGCGGTCTACACATACATGCACACTGAATCAAGCCTCCAACACAATACTCACATGTACACACATACACGGATTTCTCTGCACACCCACATATTTCTCAGCGCACACACACCCACATATCCTCAAATTCTAAATCATTCTATAATTTAATTTATGGTTAAGATTAATTTAATTAAATAACAATTATTCTTAATAAAACTTGATTAACTCATAATTAAATTAATTATACCTAATCACAAATCCCACATAATTTAATAAGTCTAATTTGACTTCCATTAGAGCCTAATTAATTATATTAAATTTATCAATCTGAATCAGATTTTTAATTAAACTCCCACAAGGCTCCAAATATTAAATTAAACTTATTTCCATCCCCAATTTTGGTTTCTTAAATCATTAAGGCCTTCAATTTCAAATTAAACTTCAAAATCTTCGTCAATAAATTACATATTCAATTGAACACCTTATAAATAAATTTAATTCATAATAATTTTAATTCCCAATCCTCATAACTTAATCAACTCCAATTCGGACCCACTAAATAAAATCTTAATCTTACGAATCTGAATCGAATATTTAATTAAACTCCCATATAAATCCTCAATTTCGAACTAAGCTTGAAGTGACTCACAAATGGTTTTCAATTTCTAATTCCAAAATAAATCCTCAATAGAATCATATACGAATTAGTTTCCATAATTTTCATAAATCTCAGGTTAAATTAGAATAATTGGCAATTAAAATTCAAATCTCCTTAATTATTTAAGTGCTAATTATTATACGTGGTGGGGTCATCACATAACCCGAAGTAGATTTCTTAAAATCAGCATCACCGGCCATGTCAGAATCTATGAACACATCAAGCATCGGCTTACGATTCCTAAAACACAAACACACCTTTGAAGTCCCTCGAAGATACCTTAGAATCCATTTTACCGCTGCTCAAAGTTCTTTACCCAAATTAGAGAGAAAACAACTCACCACACCAACGGAGTGAGCAATATTCGGCCTTGTACATACCATGGCGTACATCAAAGAACCAACCGCTGAAACATAAGGAATTTTCCGCATCTCTTCATTGTCTTTCTCACTTGTAGGACATTGATTCGAACTAAGCTTGAAGTGACTCACAAATGGACAACCAACCGGCTTTGCTTTATCCATGTTGAACCTTTAAAGAACTTTCTCAATGTAGCTTTCTTGAGACAACCAATTCAGCCCTTTTTTGTGATCACAAATAATTTTCATACCAAGTATTTGCTTTGCTGGTCCCAAATCTTTCATAGCAAAAGACTTACTCAACTCCAATTTTAACCTGTTAATCATAATATAATCTTGACCCACAATTAACATGTCATCAACATAAAGTAAAAGAATAATAGGCTGTGTTTGGTGCAGCTGTGAAAACTTAATTCCACCTCTCTATTTGCATGCGTTGTATGGATGGAGTTTTAGAAATGTGATTCCACCACACATTTCAAAATATATTTCTCTTTCACGTTTGGCTACTCTCTCTCTTTCGTCTTCTCCATTTTAAAAAACAGAGGATTTTTGAATTTTGAGTCTACTCGGTCATCCTCTAGGATGTCCCCCCGAACGTCCGGCCGATTGATCGAAACAGTGTAATTTATTTATTTATTTTTGCAATCTCCAATCGCCACCTATTATTTGAGGGAAAAAATTATATTTATTTTTGATATTTTTTAAATATAGAAATTATTTTTTTAGACCAAAATGATAATTTTTTTTAATTAAATTTTAAAAAGAGTTTGGTTATGAATTTTGAATAGAATTTTGAACAGAGTTTTGAATTGTGTGTTTGGTTATAAGTTATAAGTTTTTTAATTAAGTTTTGAAAACTCTTTTCAAAACTCATAACCAAACAAATTTTCTTATTTCATGTCACATCAAAAACTTCAAAACTCAATTAAAAACTCTTTTCAAAACTAATAACTAAACAAATTTTCTCTTTTCAAATCATAATTTCAAAACTCACAAACTCAAAATACAACTCTATTCTCAAATCATAATTCTAAAACTCTACCAAACGCTACCATAAATTTTCCATCCGAAATTTTTTTCACAAACACACAATGGTCCGAAGTGGTTTTAGAAAACCATTATTCATCATGAAATAGTCAAATTTTTTATACTATTGTCGCGGGGCTTGCTTGAGGCCATCCAAATTTTTCTTCAATTTGCAAACAAATTTCTCTTTCCCTTACAAAACTTTTTGGTTGCTCCATGTAAATTTTTTCTTCAAGGTCACCGTGAAGAAATGCGGTCTTCACATCAAGTTGCTCAACTTCAAGGTTCATACTTGCGGCCATGCCAAGAACAACCCAAATAGAAGACATCTTCACAACCGGTGAGAAAATCTCATTAAAGTCAATACCTTTCTTTTGCCAAAGCCTTTCACAACAAGACGTGCTTTATACCTCAGATTCTTGCTATCATTCTTCAATTTGAAACCCACTTATTTTTCAGAATTTTCCTCCTCTTAGGCAACTTCACTAAATCATAAGTGTGATTTTCAAGCAAGGAATTCATCTCCTCTTCCATAGCCTTTTTCCAATCATCTTTCTTTGAATGCTCAATTGTTTCTTGGTAGCTCTCGGGCTCCCCTTGATCGGAAATCAACACAAATTCATTGGAAGGATACTTTCTCGAAGGTTACCGATCCCTTGTAGAATTTCTCAACTCAAGTTTGGTGGCAGTTCTTGAGTTGGATGCTCTTCCTCAATTTCTGGCTCAACTTCATTAGGATTAGTATCATCCTCCACATCTTCAATAGGTGGCTGCACATCTCCCTCATTTTCATCATCCACCGAAGATGAAGGAGATGGATCCATGTCAATGAGATCACTAATTTTTGGCTCTGGTTGATCACATTTGCCAAAGTCTTTAATTGTTTAGTCTTTAAGAAACACAACATCGTGGCTTTCAATAACTTTTTTGTCGACCGAATCCCACAATCTATAACCAAACTCATCACGTCCACAGCCAAGAAAAATGCATTGTCTTGACTTGCTATCAAGCTTGGATCTCTTATCTTTTGGAATGTGAACAAAAGCTCAGTAACCAAACACTCTCAAGTGCTTATAAGATACATTTTTTCAGGTCCAAAATCTTTCGGGAACATCACCATTCAAAGGATAAGAAGGAGACAAATTGATCACGTCAACCGCTGTCCTCATTGCCTCACCCCAAAAGGATCTTGGAAATTTAACATGTGAAAGCAGACATCTTGTTCTTTCCATAATGGTGCAATTCATCCTCTCGGCAACACCATTTTGTTGAGGAGTCTTCTTAACTATCTTTCGGTACCGAATACCTTGGCTGCAACAATACTCATCAAATGGACCAAAGTATTCACCACCATTGCCTGTTCAAATGAACTTCAATTTATGCCCTGTTTCTCTTTCAACCATGGCCTGAAAATGCTGAACTACATCTATAACTTGATATTTAGTTTTTAGTACAAAAGCCCAAACTTTTCTTGAATAATCATCAATGAAAGTAACAAAATAAAGTGTATCACTATGTGTTCTAACTTTTAAAGGACCACAAACATCCAAATGAATCAACTCTAAAACATTTTCTTTTCTAGAAACAACATTTTTATGAAAAGAAACCTTATGTTGTTTACCCGCCAAGCAATGAACACAAATTTTAAGATGTGTACCTTTCAAACTGGGTAGAAGCTCTTTCTTAAACAACACTTGCAGCCCCTTTTCACTCATGTGCCTAAGCCGCTTGTGCCACAATTCGATAAAAGTATTATATTCAAGTACATTGACAATACCTTTATAAATTTTCCCTTGCATCGAATAAAATATATAAGTTTTCTTACACTTAGTCACCACCAAAGAACCCTTTGTGAGGTTCCATATTCCATCACCAAATTTGTTGTTGTAGCCTTCATCATCTAGCTTCCCGATAGAGATCAAATTGAGTCAAATTTCAGAACATGCCTCACATCTTTAAGCAACAATTTGCAGCCCAAATTTGTTTCCAAACAAACATCACCCATGCCAATAATCTTGGACAAACCTTCATTACCCATTCAAACATAACCATAATCTCCTTTGGTGTAGGTAGTGAAGAAATAAACTCGATAAGTCACATGAAAAGAAGCACCAAAATCAATCACTCAATTGCTCTCTTGGCCCACAAAATTGATACAATCATCTTCACAAACGACCATGAGATCACTATTGGTAGTAACCGTCGTTGTGTCTTCTTGCTTCATATCCACACTTTTGTCATGTCTTTTCTCCTTGTTCTTGAGTTTTTGTCATTCTCGCTTCATGTGTCCTTTCTCATGACAATAATAGCACTCAATGTCTTTCTTTGAAGAAGAACCATCTCTTAATTTGTCATGGCTTTGATCACAACCATGAGGAGTCTTACTCTTCCCCTTTGTTTTGCTTTGGCTTCTCATAACAAATGTCTCTAAATGAGAAGAACCTGCTGATTTTCTTCTAGTTTCTTCATTCAACAAGCTACTAGTGACTTGGCTCATTGTGATAATTCCATCGGGCGCCGAATTACTAACCGTCAAAACCAAAGTCTTCCAACTTTCAGGCAGAGAACTAAGTAGCCTGTAACTCATCATCAAAAATAATTTTCATAGAAGCAAGTTGGTTAACAATACTCTTTATTTCATTCAAATGTTCGAAATAGGGCTGCCATATTTATATTTTAAATTAACCAACTTACGAAACATAAAAGCTTTATTTGTGGCTGAATTTCAATCATAAAGACCTTCTAATTTTTTCCATAAACCATGTGTCGAAGTTTTAATAGCAACATGATGAAACACACTATCATCAATCCATTGACGGATAACACCAATGGCTTTTCGATTAAGCCTCTTTTATTCATCATCTTGCATACCCTCGGGTTTGCCACTATCACCCTCAATGGGTCTATACAAATCTTTACAAAATAATAGGTCCTCCATTTTAGTTTTCCAAGTTACCCAATTGCTTCCATTGAAGCTAGACATATGACCCACATTCCTCTCCATTGATTTACACAAATAAATAAACTCAAATAAACCGTAGGCTCTGATACCAGTTGTTGAGAAAAATAGATGATTTTTCACAAGTAAATCAATCAATGGGAATAAAAACTAATGTGGAAAAATTAAATCAATAATGACACAAGAATTCTACGTGGTTCCCTCAATGTGAGGTACGTCCACGAGATCGAAATCCGATTCCACTATCAAGCAAAAAGTTTCCAAACGATTACAAACGAGACACGAATGGTCTCACAAAGCACCTTCAGGTGAATTCCAAATAATCACAAATAAATAAGAGGAAAGACCTCACCGAATAGATGAACAAAAGCCTTCAAAACAGAGTTATAGAAGACCTAAAACTAAACTAGACGCTTCAAAGCAGAGCAGTAACCATGGCACAAATTATTGAATTTGACCAAGTCAAATACCCAGCAACACTTCTCACCAATTGAATCTTTTACACCAAGCACTATGCTACCACACAATACCAAACCCACAGAATTGAATCAATTTTGTAGCAGCCGCACGCCTCTAGAAACATGAACAATATATATATATATATATTGTACACTCTTGGGCTTTTTATCAAAACCTTAGTTGTCACCAAATTGATTATTAAATACCCATTGGGCCTCCAAAAGTTAGATATAATATATTAAAACTATATTGTAACCAACATTAAACCAAATTAAATATTAATAATAAACCAATTAAGTCCCATACTCTACTAAGGAGATATACCGAACACAAAAAACAATAAAAGGCATAATCTCCCAACCACTCTTTTTGCTTTTCTAAAATTCCAGGTCATCTACCATTCCAAAAGTGCAATCACTAATCCTGGTGTCACCTAAGACATTCCCTACCAATGTAAAATTGCTGACCAGATTCTCCACACTTCCTCGCACCAAATTAAAACATGCTCCATTGATTCGATTTCCATGCTGCAAAATCTGCATTGTCCTTCCTCTTAATTAGCTAAAATTCCCATTCTAACAAGTCTATAAGAAGTTTTCACCCTACCCTCCATGCCAACCAGCCAATAAACTTCATTGCAGGTGGGGCTGCATTCCTCCAAATCAATTTTGGGACTGGTAGCTTTGGGCCCAACACAACTTCAAGACATGTATGCAAAGATGCCACTGAGAAAGATCCATTTGAATTAGCCTTCCACCTGATTGAATCCTCTTCCCTCCATCTAATTACTAGAGCACCTGTTAGCAGGTTGTTTAGAAGGGAAACTTGTTCCTCTTCCCAAGCCAACAATGATCTTCTAAACTCCACCTTTCACCCCCCTCTGTCACCCCTTACGTCCACAAATTCTTCAACTCTACATTCCTTCTTAGTGCTAAGTTGGAACAATATTGGATAAATTCTGCAGAACCACTTCCTCCCCCATCCACTCAGCCTTCCAAAATATTAATCTATTCCCCATTCCCAAAATAAATTTGACGCTGTTCAAAAATATACCAAAAGCTTCAGGCCATATGTCTCTTGCCATTGAAATATCCACCCAAATTCTTGAAGCATTTCTAGAATGAACTGGCAGCCAATTTTGTGTATTAATCTTATGAATATCGCAAACAACATTTCTCCACAAACTACCTTTTCCAACGCAAATCTCCACCACCATTTTAAAAGCAACTCGATGTTTACGTCACTAATCTTCCTTATCCCCAGGCCTCTATACACCTTGCCTTTTGTCACTTCATTCCAGCTTACAAGATGCATTTTTTTCCCATGATCACTATGCCCCCAGAGAAAACCACATTGAATTTTTTATATCTCTTTTGCCACCACCACTGGGATTTTGAAAATAGACATATAATAGATTGGTAAAGTGGTAAGACTGATTTTATCAGAGTTAACTGCCCCCCAAATGAAAGCAGTCTTTTCTTCCATGAAGCCAATTTTGACTTAACTTTGTCCACCACCGGTGGCCATGCCTTGGATTCACGCCTAAGGGTAGCCCCAAAATTTTCATTGGGAATTTCTGCATTTTACATTTAAGCTTAAACGCAAAATCATTCATCAACTCATCTTCAATCCTGACCCCCACTATTACGCTTTTGTGGAAGCTAATTTTTAGCCCTGAGATAAGTTCAAAACACCTCAATATCCTTCTAACATTAACCAATTCAACCCAATTAATCTGCTTGGCAAAAAATGATTATATCGTCTGCGAATTGTAAGTGCGTCAAGCAAGTGGTTTCCAACTGAACTTTCCTTATTAAACACAGTTGTTCTTCTTAAACATGATATTCAAAATTGCTGCCCCATTGATGAAAAGGAAAGGAGATATCAGGTCTTCTTGCCTTAAACCTTCTTGTGGTTTGAAATCTTTGATCGGAGAACCATTTACAACCACTTACAGTGAAACTGAAGATAAGCATTCCTTAATCCATTGAATCCACTTAGGTTGGAAACCAAATCCTTCCATAGAGGTAAGAAGGAAGTTCCAATTTACGCTATCATAGGTCTTTTCGAAATCTAATTTAAGTACCAGCCCCTTCATCTTTTTAACCTTCCAATAATTAATGATTTCGTTGGCTATAAGAACCCCATCTTGGATGTTTCTTCCCCCTGTGAAAGCTGTTTGGACCTCACTAATTATAGAGTGCATTCCCACCTTTATCCCAGCTCCCAACACTCTTGAAAGTATCTTGTATATGCTTCCAACCAGATTTGTGGGTTTGGAATCCTTCAATGATACTGGGTTGTCATTTTTTGGAATCAACACAATAAACGATGCATTAAGACCCTTGAGCACCTTCCCATGTTCATGGAACTTTGTAAAAAATTGAACTATATCCTCCTTCATAATCTTCCAACATTTCTTCAAACAAAGCATGTTAAAATAAATCACGTAATTGAATACAATTACACAGTCACTCACATTTTTATGGCTTACATAATATAAGATCCACAAGTATATAAGTTTTTGAGTTGTATTCATTGTTTTTTTTTCTTAAGCAAAATAATAATAATTTTTTTTTCTTTTCCATAACAAATTTGATTTTATAGTAGTGGAGTTTGTGCTCTTTTTTGAATAATATTAGGGATCATGAAAAAAATTCATGAAATGTTTTATGAAGATTTTTTATCCTTTGATTAGTGTGTGGTATTTTCTTATATGTGTAATCTAACAGTGAAAAATCTTTCATGACTATTTTCATGATACCTAACATTACTCCTCTTTTTTTACTCGCACCAGAATATAAAATCACTTGTGCCCTTGTGTTTTTCAAATTATTTGAACTCTTTCCACTTACTTGCAAAGTTATTTCAAATTTTATCTACTTTGTATTTTTTTTATTAATTATTATTATTTTTTTCATTTTCATTTTCATTTTGTTGGCAGTTGAGAAATGTAGTGGTTAACGGTCACATTTGTAGACTAAATATTTTAGCTAGAAAATTAAAAAAGTATTATAAATTATCACATCATTTTATTTTTTTTATATCTTTTTGTAAAAAGTCAAAAATTATTAAAATAATTTGTTTCCAAGCAGATGAAAGATGAGCAGATGGATGCTGATTTGGATGGTGATGGTCTAATTGATTATAAGGAATTTGTTAGAATGATGTTGGCTGCATGACAAGTTCACCATTTAAAAATGTGTATAAAAAAAAAAACTAAAGAAAAATAATAATAATAATAATAATAATAATAATAATAATAAACAACAACAACAACAACAACATTGCTACTTATCATAAAAATAAATAAATAAATAATTAAATTAAATTAAATTAAATTTTATTGTTTTATATCACCGGATTTTATAGCAAAATATTATTTTACATTACGCCTTCAATGAAAGAATGTCTAAAATTCGCAACGGTACATCGTGAAGTAGAAATTTCTAATTTCCAATGTGTTTCCAATTAATTCACCAAAATTTAAACACTATTTTTCGGCATGTGACATTAGAGTCCACTAATGTGGTTTTTCTTAAATTCAATGGTTTAGAATTCATTTGAAGTCAACTTATTTATTAACTAAACAAATTTTAGTCAAATATTTTTAATTTGGCTTGTTTCCAACTCTGCTGATAACATCAATCTAACTCTCTCTCCTAGGAGAGGTCGGAGGTTTAAGTCCACTCCCCTATATATTATAATTTTATGAGAGAGAAAAAGATAACAAGTGTGAACTTTCAAATAGAAATCCAGTTTTTTCTTCCCTATGTTCTTTCTACTAATTATAATAATAAAAAAAAATTATTAGAATCAACATGATACTAATTTCAAAAAATAAATTTAAATTATTTCTATTCTATCCTATTATATAAAGCATACACTTCATCTATTGTGAACATTGTCACACTTTTTCTTTTTTTTTTTTTCAAAGATGCCCTTTACATGTAGTACTATCACATTCAATAGTTGTTGAATGATTTTTCTCATTCGTCAAACTATAAATAATATTAAAAAAAAGTTTTATCATTTGTCAAATTGTCCCTCAATCTTCAAATCATCCAAAAATTTAAATATAAAATTACAAATGCATTAGATTACATCCCACTAGTATAAATAAATTCAATATGATGCCTTACCAGAAATTACCTAGTAAGTCCACCCTATATTTTAGGTAGTGTGTCCTTATAATTGTATATGGCCATATAACTACTATTTTCTTGTTTTTTTTCTTTTATATTTTAAATAAAATGATTATGTGTTCTCTTATCAAAAAATGGGGGCACACAGCCACGCGATCAGGTGAGCCCACCGGATCACTTCCCAATCAAGTGAAAACAGTGATAGAAAGTGGTGACCACATTTTTCTCATAATAAAATACAAAAAACAACTTTAGAATTCATAGTATTACATCTGAAAGATTGATAGCTCAAAGATAGATTTGGATGAAAGAAAATTAGATTATAGCCAACACTTATGAAACCAACTTGTTCGGAAGCTCATTGGGGGTTTTATTTGATTAGAAAGAAATAAATGGTGAAAAGTAAAAATGGTAATAAATGAAGTAAAAAAATATATATATTTGCTCACATGTATTTGCTTGGGATGAGAATTTTATGAGGAAAAATAGATAAATTTGAAATTCTATTTATAAGTGACCACTTATGAATAAATTTAAATTCTTTTGTGTTTTTATTTATTTGTTGCGAGAAGCTAAAAGTTTAATGACGCAGCGGAATGCATAGAGACTAGATATCGTTCTAGTAGATGAAAAGAGCTTTTGAATCCACAAGAAAAAATATAACTTTGAATTCACAAGAAAGAGAAAATATCTTAATATTATTGATTGAATGACTAAAAGTTGTATTTGCCATGAGGCGTACATAGTTATTTATAATAAACTAAACCTAATACTTGTAGGAAAAGTAATTCTAAAATAAATTAGGAAACTTAAAACGATACAAATAAGGAAACGTAAGAGAATAGGAAACTAAAATTCTAAATTATTTAAAATCCTAGTCAAAATCTAATTCTAAAATAATAAAATTAATAAATAATATATCAAAAATATTAAAACTATAAATATAAAAATTCTTAAAATCTTGTGCTATATCGGACTCCTCTTCTTTGAAAGAACTCATCATTGAGTTCATATTAGAGATCTGTCATCTTCCATGCCAAATAAAGAGATATTTTGAATATTTCAATTGCTTGCCCCTCTTCCAAAAGTAGTATATAAAAAAGTTTTCTTTCTGAAAGTTTTTCTCTATATGCTTCAACTGGTTGACAAGATTAATTAGACAAACATTGAAAATCAAATTAAATTGCTCCATACCAAGAAAATCAACCAAATTTACTTTATGTAGAATTTGCATGCTCTCTTGATGTTGCACCATCCCAGATTCAATTGATCCTTCAATTATCAACCTTGGAATATCAAGTGTAGCATCAACCAATTTTTTTGTTCCATGCAACGGTTGTATTATCTCTTCTTCTATTTTCTCTTTGTTACTGGGCTCAATCAGATCTCCTTCTTCCTCAATAGTTTTATGATTTGTTTGTAAAACTTTCTCCCCAATATTCAAATTGCCATGTGTTGATGCATTATCAACACTCGAACAAGACTTTATATCTCCTTCATTAGTTTTACAAACAATCTCACCACAAATAATATTTGGATGCAGTTTCTTTTTTTTTTTCGTAACTACAATTTCATTGCAAATTTTTACCAACTCCATGGAAGTATCTTAATTTTTATGTGACAATATATCTTTATGATCATGAAAGTAAAATTTTGTTGCTAAAAACTTTTTCATTATTAACCATGAATGAATTTTGTCTTTACCTTTGCAAATTTGATAACCTTGTAATCCATTCCACCACTTCAATGCAATTTTATCAAGTTGTAAGATGCAAATATAACCTTCTTTTCATGAGGAATCTTCATGAATTCAAATAAATTTTCAAGATCAAGCAACCAATCAAGAAATTCTTCTTTTTGAAACTTACTTGAACTGTTAAAATATGAAATTTGTGCAAATAACGTAAGCTAACTAGTTGGCCTCAGGTAAATCCTCCGGCACAATTGCTGTCAACTATTGGTTCCCTCTGGTTGACGATTAGACTCAAATCGACAAGTAGAATTACAAATCTCATTGCGAAGTTCATGCACCTCTAGCCGATGTTCTTCAATCGTATTACATTTGACTTTCACCCTACAATCAATGTTAATAGGGATTGTGTATGCTCCATTGTCTTGTGTCATTGAGCTAAGCAAATCCATGCTCTAATACCACTTGACACATCGGAATATACGGGGATTAGATATCGTTCTAATAGACGAAAGTGGCTTTTGAATCTACAAGAAAAATAAAACCTTAAATCCATAAAGAAGAGAAAATATCTTAATATTATTGATTGAATGACTAAAAGTTGTATTTGCCATGAGACTTACATAGCTATTTATAATAAACAAAACCAAATATTTGTAGGAAAAGTAATTCTAAAATAAATAAGAAAAACTAAGAGAATAAGAAACTAAAATTCTAAATTATTTAGAATCCTAGTCAAAATCTAATTCTAAAATAATAAAATTAATAAGTAATATATCAAAAATATTAAAACTATAAATATAAAAATTCTTAAAATCTTGTGCTACATCGGACTCCTCTTCTTTGAAAGAACTCATCATCGAGTTCATATTAAAGATCTGTCATCTTCCATGCCAAATAAAGAGATATTTTGAATATTTCAGTTGCTTGCCCCTCTTCCAAAAGTAGGATATAAAAAAGTATTCTATCTGAAAGTTTTTCTCTATATGCTTCAACTGGTTGACAAGATTAATTAGACAAGCATTGAAAATCAAATTAAATTGCTCTATACCAAGAAAATCAACCAAATTTGTTTTATGTAGAATTTACATGCTCTCTTGATGTTGCACCATCCCAGATTCAATTGATCCTTTAATTATCAACCTTGGAATATCAAGTGTAACATCAACCAATTTTTTTGTTCTATACAACGGTTGTATTATCTCTTCTTCTATTTTCTCTTTGTTACTGGGCTCAATTAGTTCTCCTTCTTCCTCAATAGTTTTATGATTTGTTTGTAAAACTTTCTCCCCAATATTCAAATTGCCATATGTTGATGCATTATCAACACTCGAACAAGACTTTATATCTTCTTCATTAGTTTTACAAACAATCTCACCACAAATAATATTTGGATGCAATTTCTTTTTTTTCGTAACTACAATTTCATTGCAAATTTTTACCAACTCCATGGAAGTATCTTAATTTGTATGTGACAATATATCTTCATGATCATGAAAGTAAAATTTTGTTGCTAAAAACTTTTTCATTATTAACCATGAATGAATTTTGTCTTTACCTTTGCAAATTTTATAAGCTTGTAATCCATTCCACCACTTCAATGCAATTTTATCAAGTTTGTAAGATGCAAATATAACCTTCTTTTCATGAGGAATCTTCATGAATTCAAAGAAATTTCAAGATCAAGCAACCAATCAAGCAACGGTTGTTTTATCTCTTCTTGTATTTTCTCTTCTTTACTGGGCTCAATCAGTTCTCCTTCTTTCTCAATAGTTTTATGATTTGTATGTAAAACTTTCTCCCCAATATTCAAATTACCATGTGTTGATGCATTATCAACACTCGAACAAGACTTTATATCTTCTTCATTAGTTTTACAAACAATCTCACCACAAATAATATTTGGATGAGATTTCTTTTTTTTCATAACTACAATTTCATTGCAAATTTTTACCAACTCCATGGAAGTATCTTAATTTTTATGTGGCAATATATCTTCATAATCATGAAAGTAAAATTTTGTTGCTAAAAACTTTTTCATTATTAACCATGAATGAATTTTGTCTTTACCTTTGAAAATTTGATAATCTTGTAATCCATTCCACCACTTCAATGCAATTTTATCAAGTTTGTAAGATGCAAATATAACCTTCTTTTCATGAGGAATCTTCTTAAATTCAAAGAAAATTTCAAGATCAAGCAACTAATCAAGAAAATCTTCTTTTTGAAACTTACTTGAACTGTTAAAATATGAAATTTGTGCGAATAACGTAAGCCAACAGGTTGGCCTCAGGTAAATCCTCCGGCGCAATTGCTGTCAACTATTGGTTGCCTCTGGTTGATGACTAGACTCAAATCGGCAAGTAGATTACAAATCTTATTGCGAAGTTCATGCACCTCTAGCCGATGTTCCTCAATTGTATTCCATATGACTTTCACCCTATAATCAATGTCAATAGGGATTGTGTATGCTCCATTGTCTTGTGTCATTGAGCTAGGCGAATCCATGCTCTTATACCACTTGACGCATCGGAATATACGGGGATTAGATATCATTCTAATAGACGAAAGTGGCTTTTGAATCTGCAAGAAAAATAAAACCTTGAATCCATAAAGAAGAGAAAATATCTTAATATTATTGATTGAATGGCTAAAAGTTGTATTTGTCATGAGACTTACATAGCTATTTATAATAAACTAAACCTAATACTTGTAGGAAAAGTAATTTTAAAATAAATTAGAAAACTTAAATCAATACAAATAAAAAAACCTAAGAGAATAGGAAACTAAAATTCTAAATTATTTAAAATCCTTGTCAAAATATAATTCTAAAATAATAAAATTAATAAATAATATATCAAAAATATTAAAACTAAAAATACAAAAATTCTTAAAATCTTGTCCTACATCATTTAGTTACCATTGTAATATGAGTTATACATGGAAATTAGCTTCTTCTTTTTCTTTTTCTTTTTTTTCTTTTTTTTTTTTTGGTAACTTTCACCACTTTCATATTAAATAAACTATATAAAAAAAATAGAAATAAAAATAATTCTCCTCCTTCCGGCATTTTTAGTCCAATCAAACTTAGCCTTACTTATAAAGAAATATCGTATAAGATATCTCTTAGAATGATCTATGACATGTTCACATGTATGCTTCACTACACCAACCAAAAATAATAATAAATAAATAAATAAATAAATTATAATTACCTTCCATAAGGTTTAGAGAAAATGTAATAAGTCTCACAATTTTGATAAAATTATACTGATCTCTCTTTTAGTATGATTAAATGGATCAAAACTAATACATATAGTGTGAAAATATAAAAATAAACAATATAAAATATACATTTTCATGTAAGAGATGACATTATTTTTTATTCACATAACTAATAGAGTATTGATAAAAATGAAACTTAGTATTATCTGAATTAAAACATTATTAAGGCCTAATGTAATTACGTTAAATTCGTGAAATTTGTTGTATTTTTTCCAAAACACATGTCAGTGTAATTTACCAAAAAAATTACAGAAAAAGACTACACCATAAAATAAAGGGGTATTTTTTTCAGGTCCTTAGGATTATGATTTTTTAGCATAAAGGACACCAAATATTTTCAATAATGTCTAAGGTCCATCAACAATATTTTCATAATGTTTAAGGTCCCTCAACCTTGATCCAGAGAAATTTCAGTCCAGAGAAATTTCAGTCCAGAGAAATTTGATCCAGAGAAATTTCAGTCCAGAGAAATTTCAGTGTAGAGAAAATTGGTCAGAGAAATTCTAGCCCAGAGAAATTTCTCTGGACCAAATTTCTCTGGATGAGTTTCTCTATTTTTCTTCTCATTCACATCCAAATCATTCTGATTCATTAGGTAAGCAACATTGTTCAACTGAATTCAACTGGAAAATTCCACATTGTAATATGTAAGCAACATTAGAATGGGATAACAATGGCAACTTACCAGAACTAGAGAAATTCTGAAAAAATCTGAGTATTTCTCTGGTTTGTAATTCAAATATTAATTGAGAATTTCTTTGGTTTATTAAAAATAACAATTGAGAATTTCTCTGGTTTATTAAAAATAACAATTGAGAATTTATCTGGTTTGTAATATCTGGAAAAATTTCTGCAACTTACCCAAATCTGTTCTTCGCTTTTTTCCAGTTGAATTTTTCAATCGAAAGTGTTTCTCTGATATTTGCAGATTCGTCCACCAAATTTCTCTGGACTTCGAAATTCCTCTGGATAATCTAAGCACAATGGGAGTTGTTTGCTCGGCTGGAAAAATTCAAAATTTCTTTGGCTGCATGGTTAGAAAAGAAAGTAAACTTAATCAATATTGAAGTCGCATCATAAGTTAGAACTGAAATTCCTTTGCTTTGAACTGAAATTTCTCTGGATTGGTCCAGAGAAATGCTCTGATTTTAGCTGAGCTTTGACATGATCTGGAATAATTTTTATTCACTCAATGGAGTGAATAATCCCAATCATAAACAAAATTTCTCTGACCTATATATATATATATATATCTGATTTTAGCTGATTTCTCTGATTTCTATAATTTGTATAGGTCCAGAGAAATTTATATAAATTATAGAGTGAACTGTTGGTCCAGTTGGTCCAGAGAAATTTTGTTATAATGGATTGTTATCAACATATTTATCTTATATATGGATTAGAAAAGAAGATATATATATATACATAATGGATTACATATTTATCAACACATTTATAATGGATTGGTCCATTATATATATTTATCAACAGTATAAGCTATATATATAATGGATTGTTACAATGGATTGTTGATATATGTATATATATAAATTTCTCTAGGTTAGAAAAGAAGGTAAAAGTTATCAACAGTTCACTCCATTGAGTGAATAAACAACAATAGCAACCTATATATATATATATATAAATTAAAAGCTAGCCCCAAGCTCCAATGCAAAACCACACCAAGAGGACTTCGGGTTCGAACCCATCTTCTCCAAGCTCTCCTTGTGAAATTTCTCTGGGTTTCTTCGTAATTTCTCTGGGTTTCTTCGTAATTTCTCTGGCATGTTTATTTTGTTCAATGCTCCATTTCCTCAAAATTTCTCTGTAATTTCTCAAAATTTCTTCGTAATTTCTCCATTTCCTCAAAAAACCTGCAATTTTCTCTGCACTACACAAAAAATGAAATTTTCTCTGCACTTTTCTCTGCACTACAAACCTGCAATTTTATAGTAACAAACCTGCAATTTTCTCTACACTACCCCACAAACCCCGAAAAAGAAACCAAAAGTCTCTATGAACAAAAAACATGCAATTTTCTCTGCACTACACAAAAAATGCAATTTTCTCTGCACTTTTCTCTGCACTACAAACCTGCAAATTTATAGTAACAAACCTGCAATTTTCTCTACACTACCCCACAAACCTCGAAAAAGAAACCAAAAGTCTCTGTGAACAAAAAACCTGCAATTTTCTCTGCACTACACAAAAAATGCAATTTTCTCTGCACTACAAACCTGCAATTTTATAGTAACAAACTTGCAATTTTCTCTACACTACCCCACAAATCCCAAAAAAGAAACCAAAAGTCTCTGTGAACAAAAAACCTGTAATTTTCTCTGCACTACACAAAAAATGCAATTTTCTCTGCACTACAAACCTGCAATTTTCTCTGCAATTTTATGTTTTCATTCTATAGTAACAAACCTGCAATTTTCTCTGCACTACACAAAAAATGCAAAGTGAACAAAAAACAGAGTACAAAAACGCAGAAAAATAGAGCACCAAAAAGCAACTCATAAGCATGTTGACAGAGAATGAAAAAGCAACTCCAAAAATCAAAATCAACTCCATCGAAAATTCATCAATAACAGATAATGAAAAATTAACTTCAAAAATCAAAAACAACTACACTGAGTTCGTCTCTCTCACATTGATCAAAACAAAAAACAAAAACCTAATTCAACACCTACACAATCAAATCAAATAAAAAATTGAAAACTTATCTAATTCAACTCCACATGAAATCAAATCAAACACAATGAACCAGATTTCAACTCCTACACGATCGATCAACACCTACAAACAACGAACATGATTTCAACTCGTACAAGATTTCAAGACCTACAAACAACGAACAGGATTTCAACACCTACAAAAACCCTAGAAAATCTCCACAAAAATCTGAATCTGCCGCAGATTCGGGGGGGGGTGACTGCTGGGGCATGGGGTCTGTTGGGTTGTTCCAGGTTATGACGTTGCAGGTGGTTGAGTCGCTGGTGCTGGTTTTACTCCAGGAGAATGAAGTCGGGTGAGGAACAAGAGTTGATCTGGACAGATTGTAGACGCGCCCGTGGGCTTCACTCTACAGTTCAGACTCCCTTTGTGTTGCGGTTCTAAATCTTGAACCAAAGAGTCCAAATCCGGCAAATCGTTTTGAAGAAAAACAGATTTTTGAAAAGTAGTGCCAAACATGGACTGCTTTGCCAGATTACAGAGTCGCCACCTAAATGTTTTTTTTTTTTATGGGAAATTTAGGAAACCCTGACTCGGTGCCGAAGGCCACATGTCCGTCATCACCAAATGTCTTGGCTCGGGAGCTTGGGTACGATTGGGGAAGGTCAGCTATGAGCACCCCCTTCGCCCGGCTCGAAGACCGGCCTCTACTAACCGTGATATCCGATTTTGAAAACATTACATGCTCTTATACCGGTTATTAGCCTAGTTTTACTACGTTATGCGCACAGCAAAACAAGTATAGACTAGATTGCCTAATTCGGAAATAATCATTGCATATCTGTTTGTTTTGAAAGCGTTTCGGGTTTTGCTACTCGCAAGTAGGCTAAAATACAGATTTCAATGAGTTTTCCAACTCAAGCAACCCAACCTCCACCCACAGGCACTCAAACAATTTATCTCATGTAAGCATTTAGCCGTATGGTAAGCATACTGTCATGTTAACATTCACACGCATGCGATATGCTAAAGCATAAATACTTACATCGTACTCCGTGCCAAAACAAGAAACTAGTTAGCAAACATGCATGACCTAGTTCATGTTAAATGGCTAAAGCAACGCAGGCAAGGGTGCAATCTAGAGTAGGCTCGGCTAACCCTAAAATGGCATGTGAAATGCAATCATTCGATGCACGTATTCAATTTGGAAATTGAGAGTACGACGCAATTTGTATGATGTACCGAGCCCGGTGCATGTCTAGACAAATGCATGGATGCACACATGCGTTGCATAAGGTATGCTAAAATAGACGTGCCCTAATCTACCATCATAAGCAGGTAAATAAAAGGGAGAAAGAAGTGGGGGTTGGAAGACATACAAACCACTCACCCACACTTATTACAATTATGCCCTCACACGGAGGGACCAAAAGAATATACAGTCCCAAAAATAATACAGTCCGAATACAGAATAAATAAATTATTACAGAAATTTCTAATTATCAAATTAATATTAATCATGAAAGAAAAGGGCCCCAGCCCTGCCTCGGGATGTGCGAATGATGCATGCTCGAATCCGACTCGCCCGGAAAGCCCATACCGCACCACTGCTGCCTCTATTTCCACTGCCCTGCCTTTCTGAAAAACTGCCAAAGTCCCAGGACATCTTCCAAATGAACTGCAGTACACCACCGGCTAGAGGAAATGACCACCGGCTGCTTAAATTGACCATCGGCTGCTCTGGAGGCTATCGGCTGAAAATATAGTGCCGGTCGGCACATTATACTGCCGGTCGGCAGAAAGTTCCTGCAGGGGACAGTTTGACAGCAGCAGCAGACCAGCAATACATGGCATGGGTTTTTAGGCATATGTATGCACGGCCACTGCCTCCTATCATGTTTGGGGACTCAAGGAGACATGGCCCTTGGTTCCTGGGCCATCAATTGTGCATGTTGATGCATGACGGCCTAAGGAACCAAGGTTGCATTTCAATGGTATTATGCATGCAACACAACAATGGTAACTAAGTCCCTATCATGCCAAGATCAAGGGCCTTAGTGACATGGAAATTGAGGTGTGTTTTGTCACTTGAGGTACAAACACCCCTCATTTCCCATACTTGGTTTAACACCCCAAACCAAGTAATGAAATGCATATCATGTAACATGGCTCAAATGATGCAACATGGGTCTAAGATGCAAGGCATACCCAATGCAATGCAACCTATCATGACAAAGGTATGAAACTCATGCATGCAAGATGCCAATGTAATGCAAGTTATAGGGACCATCCAAGCAATGGGACCAACCTACTACAACACTTAATGAACCAAGCATGCAACAAGCATATAATAAGCATATAATGGTGACCTTAACCACCATGGGGGAGACCACAAACCTCCCCAAAACAGTGGCAAAAAGTGCCCCAAAACATGAGCAAAATGCTATACAAGTATGCAAGGAAATAGGCCCAAAACCAAGGGTACCAAAGAGAGCATCTAACTATCATTAACATGACCACTCATGGCACATGTTGGACAACCAAAAGTAGTTTCTTAGCATGCAAAAATACACCCAAATCCCCTTATATGGCAGCCCCAAAATGCCCCAAACAAAACAAGCATGCATTAGGCCTATTCCTAAGCATAGAAAGGCACACCTTCAAAGCATGAAAGAGGAAGTGAATGCAAGCATGAGGGCACGGATTAGGGACTGAAATGTGATCTAAAACGATGCCAAATCATAAGATTAAGGTAGACTAATCATGCTAAGGACTTACACACCCAAAGCTTACAAGCCCACAAGCAAGACAACAATACCAAACATGCCAAACATGGCAAAAACAGTGGCTAACAGCCCCTTTTTATGGCAAATCGAGATCAAATGCTATGACATGCAAGGCTAAAACATGAGGATATGGTAGGCTAATGGCATGACACACTTCCAAGCAAAGTAAAGCATTACAAAGCAAGTATGAGAGGCATGTTAAGGGCCATAAATCCAACCTAAAACAGAGGCATAACATATCATATTAACCACAAATATGCTCTGAAATGAAGCCAAAACCAACCATGCACACATGCTATTTTTTGGCCAAAAACAAGGCAAGCAAGGGACAAAGGGGAGAGGGGTGTCCCTCCCCTATATGAGACTTCAAGACACCTTCCTTACCACTGAAAACCTGGTTTTCAGTGGTGAGGAGACCAAAAACACCAAGTAAACAAAGCCTTACCAAAAAGACACCAAAATGGCCAAACAAAGCCTAAAAGGGTAAGCCTTTACTCAAACCACAAAATGACCTTAATGAAGGTTCAAGAGCAAGTAAAAACAAGATTTTTTTCAGTTATAGACAAAGCTCAAAACACAAAGCAAGAGGGGTAGAAACTAGTTGCAAGAATGGGGAAACTAAAGTAAAGAGTTTACCCTTGAAGATCCCTTGAAGAACAGGTGGTCCAGCCACTCTCTAATGATCAAAGTCAGTCCAAAACTTCAACAAACAACCCTCTAAGTCTCTCAATCTCGAGCTAAGGTGTAATGGTGTGTGTAATGGTGCACAAATAAGGTAAGACACACCTTTTAGGCTCAAAACACACACACAAGGATGAGAGAGAGGGAGATATAGATATATATGGATGTATATCATAGATATAGAGATATATCTCTGGTTTTTGCCTTCAAAGATTCTAACCTAGATCAAGGGAGATGAAATGAGCTTATATAGGCAAACTAAAGCCAAGACTTAATGGCTAAGCAAGACAAAAAGGTTCAAGGGGGGGTGGGCAAAGGGGTCTTGGCTTCTTGGAGAAGCCAAGACAGCTGGCCAAGCTTCTCCAAGAAGCTTGGCCAAAGGTGCAAGCTTCTAGAAGCTTAAAGGGTGCAAAGGGTGCAAAAAGGCCACACCTGTGCACGGGGGAATGTGATGGTGCATTCCAGCTGGCACAGCTGGCATGCACCATCCTAGGGGTTCAAAGGGTGCAAGCCGGCCGGCCAAAACAGTCACCGCACAAAAAAGTGCCGGTCGGCAACATACAGTGCCGACCGGCCAAAGTGTTTGAGAAAACAGTGCCGACGGCCAAAAGGGAGTGCCGGTATGGTGTGTGGGGCAGCCGGTGGGCTTCAGGGATGGCTAACAAGCCTCCCCCTACCCTCAAATGCAAAACACACAAGTCTTGGTGTAAAACCAAGCACAGAACAAGCCGGTTGAGAGGTCCTGAGGCACGACGCGCAGCCGGGACCTCCGGGAACTCAAAACGAACACAAACATGGATAATCACCGAGCGTTCCAACGGTGACGTCCAAGTCTTGAGGACGGTCAAAAATGGGGTGTCTACAGTTGCCCCTCTTTGACAGAACTCAGAAGTCATAACAATGACGGGAGTGAATGTCAAAGCCCAGAACGACCCACTTTTGACCAGGCCGAAGACTTAGACAAACATAAAGACCAACGAGATATGCGCCCGAAGGCAGGGGCAAAATGCAAATGAAAATGCAAGAAGCCAAGCATAACTTAAAATCATGCAAAGAAAGCTGTAATGAAGCACACATGCAACAGTTATAAGCTAGCGTACGACAGACTACACTACAATGCAGAAAGGATGTAAGAGAATTATACAATTTCTGTACGTCTCACGCGGGGGATACAATACCTGTGCGGCTCGTCCGGTTTCACCGGCCTCAAATGAGCCGTACATACAATATCGTGCCTGCAAAGAAAACAAACTTAACGGGTACAACGTTGTTAGCAACATGCATGACAAGGCAGTCGAAAGTGCGTGATAATGCATGCAATGTGTGCAGCAAGATAGTAGGATTGAACACATGTGAGTAAAGCAATGCACGTATGCACGCAATGCGTATGGAAAGAGAACTTGAACACATGTCAGTAAAGCAATGCACACGTGCACGCAATGTGTATATAAAGGAACTTGAACACATATCAGTAAAGCAAGGCACGCATACCATGCAATGTGTATATAAAGGAACTTGAACACATATCAGTAAAGCAAGGCACGCATACCATGCAATGTGTATATAAAGGAACTTGAACACATATCAGTAAAGCAAAGCACGCATACAATGCAATGTGTATATAGGGGAACTTGAACACATATCAGTAAAGCAAAGCACGCATACAATGCAATGTGTATAAAAAGGAACTTGAACACATATCAGTAAAGCAAAGCACGCATACAATGCAATGTGTATAAAGGGGAACTTGAACACATATCAGTAAAGCAGAGCACGCATACAATGCAATGTGTATAAAGGGGAACTTGAACACATATCAGTAAAGCAAAGCACGCATACAATGCAATGTGTATAAAGGGGAACTTGAACACATATCAGTAAAGCAAAGCACGCATACAATGCAATGTGTATAAAGGGAACTTGAACACATATCAGTAAAGCAAAGCACGCATACAATGCAATGTGTATAAGGGGAACTTGAACACATATCAGTAAAGCAAAGCACGCATACAATGCAATGTGTATAAAAGGGAACTTGAAACTGATCATGGTAAACATGATGCTGGAATGCGACGTACTGCAACTCAGTATGATTGAAATGATTTAGAGAATTCACAAGATATAAAAGGATACGGGAAGGGACGTCCTTCGCATGTCCGAGCATCGCTCACAAAAGTTATGGTACGAGGTCAACTCGAAGCTCCACTTATATTCTGAAGGCGCAGTTTCTTGGATCGCCTTAAGTGATGAAGGTGCCAAATCGCATGACTGACCCGAACAAGGGCGCAAAAAGGTACGATGACCGAAAGGGGGGTTATCGGTGTCAAACCCAGCACTTTGCTACCCTGCTATTCTTCTGCTTTACTTTCCTTTTTACTAGGAGTTTAAGCACATTGCACTGCCTCGGGCAGGTTTTTATTCTTTAAGAGCGTGTGTTTTTTTTTTTTGCAAAACATATGATGGAAATGAAACAGCTGTTTGTTCAAAAGGGTTACATTTGCATGTTCTATGCATCGCATCGCAAGGCATCACACAACAATGTGACTGAAATTGAAACTGCGTTTTTGAAAACAAAGCATCACGCATCGTAATAATCAGGTAGTAACCAATTACAACTCGATAAGCAAAACAGGGGGACTCAGCAAACTAGCCAAATGCGAGTACACCTTGATAAACATTACAAAGACTTAAAGAGAGTGAAATACAACTCGATAAGAAAATATGCAACAACTCGATAAGCAAATGGGCGCGCCTCATGAGAATTGATCACTGGGGTATCGGAAGTGGGTGGATTTTCCAAATTCCTAGCATAAACAGCTCAGAGGCAAGGGAGAAGACCACCGGCCCAGCAGAAAGGCTACCGGCCTTGAGGAATGGCCATCGGCCGAAAGGGTGATCCATTTCGGCCACTACAGTTGGCCGGTCGGCACTAAACTGTCAGCACCAGCAGAATGTTGACATTGTCCTTCACTCAACCTTATCTTCTTCAAAAGGGTCTCAACTTCGTGGTTCTCTTCATTTCCACACTGATTTGCTCCAAATGGAAGAATTCTTGGCCAAAATCTCGCAACTTGGATTAACAACTTGGATGGCTCGGAAAAGCTGAATTTCCGGGCCTTTGGCATAAACGCACTATTCACTTTGCGCCGTACCCCGCTGCATTTTCATTTCTTCATGCCGCGGCAAGGTTTTGGAATCGGTGACACATGTTTTTAGCTTTAGCGGGCAAGAGGTGTGTCCTACCTTCGAAAGATTTCCAAGCTCTAATGGAGTGCACGTGGCGAGGAAATTTTGCCTCAACTCAATTTTCGGCCATGCCCAAGCCTTAGGACGGATGTGTGGCCTTACCATGTACGATGCTCGATCCCTGATTCGTGACGGAATGCTGGATATTCCTAGCCTGGTTATCGGTTTTCTGATGCCGGTGATCGCGGTGACCATCATTGGCAAGGCTTTTCGACGACATGCCCTCTGCTTGTGTGTATTAGCTCATTTCCTGTTTGCTTCAGGCTCTGGAGGATCTAGTGTTCGATTGATTGAGGTTGTCCAAGGTTTGAAGGAGGGCAAGAGCTGCATTGCCATGACTCTGGCTGAGACACTGATCGGCTTGGACGCCTTTTATCGTCGAGAGACAACCAGTTTGCGGGGAGCCCGCTACTACTACAGGTAATGCTTCCCACCCCATCTCGCATATATATGCTCACGTCACTTACCCTCAAGCTCGGTTTTTCTCACAAAACCTTTTCTCACTTTTCTCTCATCATACATCTCTCTATTCTTTATTCTCTCATTTTTTCATCCCTCCCCAGGTATGGTTGATGGATAAACTGCAGGTTGTGGACTCTTGTCCGCATATTCAGCTCGCGGCTACTTCTTCGGCAACGCCTAGTTGATGCCCTTGATGAGGGTTGGTGGTTCGAATGGATGTGCAGCTTGTCCGCAGACAATATTGCTTGGCGATGTCCTTGGCTCAATCTCCCGGCGATGAGTTATAGCATGTCTCGGCAGACTGGAATTCGATTGATTGGCTTGAATCACTGCGTGTTCTATTTTTCATTCCGTATCCGGCGCCAGTTTGGCCACGATCAGACTTGTCCGCCGGAGGGGATGGAGTATCCGGCTACATTTCCGGTTGGAGGTACGCAGCTCATCCGGCAGGCCGCCGCGTGGAGGACTAGAGAACTCCTTGTCCCCGCTCCCACTTTTAATTGTACTTTGTCTGACGAGTGCTGGGACTGGCTCAATGAGAGGCACAGATTGGGCCCAGCTTGGTATCAGAGGCTTCAACTAGCTCTGGGAGGGGGCGCAGGGACATTTGACTCGACCATGCCCCGGATTTATTGCTTTATTAGTACTTTCAAGTTTTTTTATGAATGTAATAAAAAGCAACTTCAATTTGTATGCAAGAGCAAGAGAACTCTATTTGAAATCAATGAAATTGAAGGTTGTGGTACTGAAAAATTTCCGTTTTGGTCCAGAAATGGTCTTGGTTGTAAAAAGATTTATTTGAACAAAGTCATCTTTATTAAAACTTTTCAAAACTATTTTCGATATGGATCAGAACTAGACACGCTTGAGATCTGTCACTGAGATGCAAACCCGGATCCTAGCAACTGGAAAGTTGCCCTTGTTTGAATGGTACCGCGGCACTGTACGGCAACGGAAAGTTGCCCCTAGTCTGAATAGCACTGTACCGGAGATTGCGATGAATGCTGATGGGCAAAGATGACCAAGATGATCAAATGGACAAAGTTGATCGGGGAAGAGTTTATGGCTGAACTTCGGGATGAAGCTGCCTACGTATCCCAATGATGGGAATCAAGCCTTACGTAGTTCAGGCTTGGGTTCACTCGAGTATTTTCACTCTCCTTTTGCGCTCTAACTTTTGCCAAGGCCGCCCTTTGCGGGTTTTCAACCTTGCGAGCTCAGTTTTTTATACTTTCTAATTTTTGTGCTCTGAATTTTGCCTAGGTCGCCCTTTCGGTTTTCGGCCTAGCGAGCCTCTCAGGGGTAATATTTCTTCAACTTGTCCATGTTGATCGGTTGGGAGAACTCTAGGCCATCTAGGTCCATCAGAACCACAGCTCCACCTGACCAGATAGATTTGATGATATAGGGACCGGTCCAATTGGGTCTGAACTTGCCCCTTGGGTCGTGGATGGGAGCTCGGTTGTCTTTGAGCACCAAATCTCCTTCCTTCAAATTCCTAGACTTAACTTTCTTGTTAAAAGCCCGGGCGATTCTGCGTTGATATCCTTGGACATGGTACAGTGCCTTCAACCTTCTTTCATCGAAGAGCATGAGTTCCTCGAATCTGCTTTGCTGCCAATCCGCTTCGGCTATTTGACACTCAGCCAATACTCGTAAAGACGGAACCTCAATCTCTATAGGTAGAACGGCCTCCATCCCATAAACCAAGGAATACGGAGTCGCCCCGGTAGAAGTTCTAATTGACGTTCGGTAGCCCCACAGAGCAAACGGCAACTTATCTGGCCAGTCCCGATAGGTTTCCACCATCTTCTGCAGTATGTGTTTGATGTTTTTGTTGGCGGCCTCAACTGCTCCGTTGGTCTGCGGCCGATACGTGGAGACTTATGAAAAGCCACATTGTATTTCTCCACAAATCAATCACCTCCTTCTTGAAGTGGGAACCATTGTCTGAAATGATCTCATTCGGGACCCCATAACGGCAGATAATGTTGTTTCTGATAAACTTTGCGACATGCGAAGCTTTCAACACGGCATAAGATTGGGCCTCGACCCACTTTGTAAAGTAATCTATTGCTACCAAGATAAACTCATGCCCATTCGACCCCTTCGGGGTAACAGCTCCAATCACATCGATCCCCCAAACTGAAAATGGCCATGGCGACGTCATGTTGTACAGCTTTGACGGCGGGATGTTCATGCGGTTTGCGTGAATCTGGCATTTGTGGCATCGCCGAACAAAGCCGATACAATCTTCCTCCATGGTAGACCAGTAGTAGCCCTGTCTGAGGATCTTTCGTGCCAGCATTCCCCCATTCATATGTGCCCCACATTCTCCTCCATGGATGGCCTCCATCAGGCGCTTCGACTCTTCAGCTTCTACACATAACTTGTGCATTCCCAGTGACCTCTTTGTACAACTTACCCCCGCAGATGATAAACTGAACAGCCATTCTTCTAATTGCCCTTTTGTCTTTGGCATTTGCCCCTGGATATGCCTCCTTCTCCAAGAAGTTCCATATGTCGTAATACCAAGGGTTGTTATCTTGCACTTCATCTATGGCAGAGATTGACTCGTAGGCAGGTGCAAATTTCTGGTCAATAATGACTGGACGCATCCGGACCCCAGATGGGATGTCTATCATGGAAGATAGAGTTGCTAGCGAATCTGCAAACCTGTTGTTCTCTCTTACTAGGTGAGTGAAATTTAGCTTTCAAACCGAGGAATTAACAAATCCAAGGTCTGGTGGTAAATTATCATCTTTTCCCTTTTACTTTCCAGTCTCCTTTAGCTTGAGACACAACAAGGTTCGAATCTCCAATGACGTCCAATCGTCTTGCCCCTAGTTCTAGGGCAGCCTCTAGACCGGCAATACATGCCTCATACTCTGCCTCATTCGAGACTTTGAATCGAAGCTTGAATGCTAAAGGGATACGGGAATCGTCAGGTGCTATCAAACACTCCTATCCCATACCCGTATGATTTGACGCTCCGTCAAAGTACATCGTCCAAGTTTCATCTTCGATGTGCAGAATGGCTTCATCTGGGAACAGGTACTCAACCGCTTCATCCCCTTCAACCGGTGGTCGGCAAGGAATTCTGCTACCGCTCTTCCTTTTACTGACTTGCGCGTCACGTACTTGAATCAAATTCGGAGAGCAACAGCAACCAACGAGCTAGCCTACCCGTAAGCGCTGGTTTCTCGAAAAGATATTTGATGGGATCAAGTCGTGAAACCAACATTACAGAGTGAGCTAACAGGTAGTGCCGCAGCTTCCTGGTAGCCCATACCAAGGCCAAACAAGCCTTCTCCAGCGGAGTGTAGCGGGTCTCGTAGTCTAGCATCTTCTTGCTCAGATAGTAAATGGCCCTTTCCACTTTATCTTCCGACTCTTGTGCGAGCATGCAGCCCATTGTAGTTTCAGTTACTGATAGGTACAGTATCAACGGTTTTCCCAGCTTTGGTGGTGACAACACGGGTGGATTCTGTAGATATTCTTTAATCTGTTCAAATGCAGCTTGGCATCGGCCGTCCCATTGGAACTTCTTTCCTTTCTTTAGGAGACCAAAAAGTGGTTCACAAGTTAAGGTTAGTTTAGAGATAAACCGTCTTATGAATTGCACTTTACCCAGAAAGCCTCGCACCTCCTTTTCAGTCATTGGTGGTGGCATTTCTAAGATGGCCTTGATTTTGGAAGGGTCGACTTCAATGCCCCTTTGTGTAATCAGAAATCCCAGCATTTTTCCCGCTGTAACACCGAACGTACACTTCTGAGGATTCAACTGCAGCCGAAATTCCCTGATCCTTTGGAAAAACTTTTGCAAGGCGGTGTAGTGGCCCTCTCTTTCTTTGGACTTGACAATCATGTCGTCCACATACACCTCGACCTCTTTATGGATCATATCATGTAATATTGTGGTTGCAGCCCGTTGATATGTAGCCCCAGCGTTCTTCAACCCAAATGGCATCACTCTGTAGCAATATGTACCCCACGGGGTGGTAAAAGCAGTCTTCTCCCGGTCTTCGGGTGCCATTACTATCTGATTATAACCTGAGAAGCCATCCATGAACGAAAGCAAAGCATGCCCCGCTGTGAAATCTACCAACTCGTCGATATGCGGTAAGGGAAAATCATCCTTCGGACTGGCTCTGTTCAGATCCCTGAAATCCACACATACCCGGATTCTGCCATCCTTCTTCGGCACTGGAACAATGTTGGCCAACCAAGTCGGGTATTCGGATACCAGCAGGAAGCCTGCGTCAATCTGCTTGGTGACCTCTTCTTTGATTTTAATGGCCCAATCAGGGCGGATCCTTCTGAGCTTCTGTTTGACAGGTCGGGCCTCGGGGTCAAGAGGGATCCGGTGCTGTTACAATCTCAGGATCGATTCCAGGCATGTCTTCGTAGGACCACGCGAAAACATCTTTGAAATCTTTTAATAAAGCGACTAAGCGCTCGCGTTCCTCCGAAGACAACGTGACCCGATCTGGACCAGCCGCGGGTCCTTCTCAGTACCAATGTTCACGGTAGTGATTTCATCCATTAAGGGTTTAACAAACCTCTCCTGCTCTTGTTCAATTAGTCGTTGCAAAACCGGAGGAATTTCGTCCTCGTCGTTTTCATCAAAAATTTTGAAAGTCCTGATTTAAGCAATAAACCAAAGGCACAGAAAAGTACTCGGAAACCACAGTCACCTCATTCTCATTAGATACTTCCGAACCGTCCAATTCTTCTGTTACAACAGACTCAAAAGAGAAAGAAAAAGACGACCTGGACAGGACTGTGGCATCCGGGTTATCACCCCCAGGAATACCGAACTCAGACTCAGACGAGCTGGAACCTGATTCCGACTCACAAGACTTGGTGGAATCAGATTCCGGCTCACTACCTGACCCGGTGCTGCTAGATAAAAATCCCTCCTCGTACTGCCAGGTGAGGGAGGGTGCGATGGATGCATCCAAAATAGCTGCTGGTGGGCCCGCGGCCGTTTCATCTCCGATCATGGACACCGAGGAGTTATCCCCCAAGCACAACTGGTCGATCAAAGGATCTGAAAGTAGACATGCCAGCGCTACCCCCATTTCGAATTCTGTGTCCGCAGACTCTAACTCTTTACTATGCTCATCCTCAACTGTTGGGTCTGTCTGCTCTTCAGCAACATCATCCCCAAGCAACTGCAGGTCAAAGAAAATTTCAAACCCCGGCAAGCGCTTCCTTTCTGCGTTCAGCCATGGCTCCGGAAAGCCACAGAATGGAAAATCCTCCCCCTCCCGGATGAAGCGTCCGTTCAGGGTACCTCGGATGGGCCGATGCATCAATTCAAAGGGCTTTCCCATCTGTTTTGCTTTGGCCCTTGCAGCCATCTCTTTTCCTTTTCTTACCCAATCTTCCTTGGTGGGCAGATAACCCAGGCCAAAGGTATGGGGGTTGTGCGGCACTTCGGCCAACGCTGCAATGCCCTTACGGCCGCTCTTTCCTAATCCCATCCCGGGAATGTATTGGAGTTTGTTCATGAGATACACTGCTTGAGCACTGACATATATCCCTTCGTTAGTAGCCATGATACTCTGTACAACCTGAGCCTCGGCCAAGGTAAAACCTGATATGAATACATCCTCCATGCCATGCTCAATTTCTAGAAAGGCGTGGATACCTCTGGTGGTGTGGGTGGATTGATGAATTCCCAAAGACAATGGCTACTCCCTTCCCGTAGGGTATTTCACCATTTGATGCAAAGTAGACGATACGGCCTTTATCTGATGCAGCCACGGCCGCCCTAAAAGCAAATTGAAGGTTGCAGGGACCTCTAAGACATGGAAATCTATCTCGTGCTGCCCCGGCCCAACCTTTGTCTGAACTTTAACTGTTCCCATCACTTCTCTACTTGTATTGTCATATGCCCAGATGACCTGGGCTGTTGGTACAAAATCCACGGTTTTCAAGCCAATCGCATATGCTGTCCTTGCTGGGCAGACATTAATGGCGGACCCGGTATCAACAAGTACCACCGGTATCCACTTATTTCTACACTCCACGGATGTGTAGAGGGGTTTATTGTGATTTATGCCCTCGGGCGGAAGTTCTTTGTCTGAAAAGGTCAATGTCGGGGAACCTCCTCCCGGAAAGACCAATCCCACCAGCTGCTCTGGCGTGGTTTCTATTGAAAGCTTCGCTTTGTCCATGGCTGATAAAACAGCCTCTCTATGCACCCGTGATGCCATGAGCAGTCCCCAAATAGAGATGTCCGCTTGTATCTTTTTCAGCTGTTTGAGTACGGCTTCTTCCTCAAGCTGCTTCTCCTTTTGCTTCTCGGTCTCTCTATCCTTCCCCGAGGCCTCTGGCTGATCTAAGTGTGGGGGTTTGAAATACCGCCCACTCCGCGTCATGTGGTCGACCTCTCCAAGGTACCAGGTGTCATCAGGTTGGTTGTTCCCCCAAGCTTCATCCGTGTGA
This sequence comes from Camellia japonica, assembly GCA_030407325.1. Taxonomy (NCBI): domain Eukaryota; kingdom Viridiplantae; phylum Streptophyta; class Magnoliopsida; order Ericales; family Theaceae; genus Camellia; species Camellia japonica. The sequence continues at coordinate 8,472 of JAPPVO010001450.1, read as the reverse complement.
GCAAGGCATAAGTCCTCGTCTTCCCACCATATTCCATTAGCGGTTGACAGACATCTATCCGGCCGGTATAACCGTTTTTGCGCTCGCAGCACCTTCCGTCCACATGCCCGCAACATTCTCGGTTCTTGTGCACACAGCAGTTTCAACTCCCACATGGGCCTTTGCTTTCCTGATTCTCTCGGAATCTTCAAAACTTGCTTATTCTGACATGACTGACTGTTTCAAATCATCTCCGTACTCAAAATGTTCCAATCTCGGGCGAATTCTTGACACCGGCGCTGTCACGCCCTCAAAATTAAACCCATTAATATAAAACAAGGCATGCATTATTAAAAGAAAAACAGTATATTATTTAAATCATCAGAGTATTGCGAAATAAAACATCAAAATAAATGCCCTACGGGCTTACATCTTGCCAAGCCAACACTTGGACACAATTTCATGAGTTCTAACTCAAAACAAATAAAGCCCTGGGCTTGAATGTTTACATAATTCAAATAAAACAACTAAAACAAATAAAACAAGTCTTCAAGTCCAAATCCTCACAAGCTAAGTCCTTGGAGGTAGTGAACCACTTGAACCTGAAAATGAAGTTCCATATAGGGTGAGCCAAGCCCAGTAGAGAAATACTAAACCAAGCATAAGAATTAACTAAAGCAGTAGCACCGATACATGGTTAACACAAGATAATCAATTACAATTCATCGACACAACGCCTACGTTGTCTATGACACATGGTCTATGACACCTTTTACTTTCCATTTAAACAGTCATGGCTCAGAAACCTGGCCAAACAACTCAAAAGGGTAACAAATCAGGTTAAACCTTTCTCATAACACATTAAACACACATGCTGGTGTTTATACCAATCTCAATCAAATTCACTTCCTTACTTCCCAACTGATACACATGGTGGTGATGTATCATATCAACAACAAATAGAAATATTCTATTATAATTGCACACACACATAAGTGATGCTACTGGAGTCCATCCCCTATCTCCTCCCAACAAGTCCGGTTTAGAGGTCCATCCCTATCTTCCCCTAAACCATGGAGTTCATCCCCTATCTCCTCCAAAAACAAATGCATATGCAACATAATCAATACTTGTCGTATACAACACATAATTAATACACGAATGTTCTGTATTAACTCAACAGTCAAACAATTGACTCAATTTCAGTTATACCTAAGCCGCATGCAAGGTCTACAACAATCAATGGCTATCCTCCACCGATAGCCCAAAACAATTATTTCTAAGCAAGAAATAACTATAACAATAAATGTAATTTCAATATTCTCAAAGGTAGTATTTAAACTACCAAATACAACATTAAACCACTAAATTCCCCAATCTCATGAATTTAACCCAAATTCACAATCTTCCTTTAATTAATTATATAAATTAATCTATGACAAAACCCTAAGGTTTCTCCCAAAATTACCAAACTACCCCCACATACCAAAATACCACCACTTAGGATTAAAGCGTATAAATGGAGTAGGAAATCCCTACCTCGAAGAAATAACTCAAAAAGGAGAAGACGAAGATGAAGCCCCAAACTCCAAGTGCTCCAACCTACAAAAGTTCAGATTAAATGAAGCCCTCGACCCACTCTACTTTTTAATAAAGGATCTAGGTAGAAACACCCTAAAACTAGATGAAACCTAGGGTAGAAGGTGTGTAGGGAGAGAGAATGGTCGGACCTAGGGTTTAGAAACAAAAAGAGATAGAAAACTGATTAAAAAACCCGCTGCTGCCTATTTAAACTGAACAGGCTCGCTCGAGCGAAGACATGGTCGCTCGAGCGAGCAGACACAAAAATCCACGCTCGAGCGAAGAAAGCTCGCTCGAGCCAAAAACTCGATGCTTCAGGTCTGCAACCCAGAAGCTCGCTCGAGCGACGAAATGCTCGCTCGAGCGACGAACTCGAAAACATACACCTCGCTCGCTCGAGCGAAGAAGTGCTCGCTCGAGCCAAGAAACACATCTCTCAGGTCCTAAGCCCAGACGCAGACTCTCGCTCGAGCGACCAAACCCTGGCTCGAGCGAAGAACAAAAACATAGCTCGCTCGAGCGACCAACTCCTCGCTCGAGCGAAGGTCAAAAATCTGGACAGCAACACTTGGTTTCCAACCCAACCAACCTGTAACAAACCTGCCAACTCAACCCATAATTCAAAAATAAAGAATTAAAGGACAACACACAATAATACACAATGGAATCTACGGAACATAAGTCCGGATACAATAATCAAAAGGAAAAAGACCGGGTCGCTATAACCTCCCCCCTTAAAAGAATTTCGTCCCCGAAATTAAGCATGAGTTTGTAAAAAACAAGTTTTTTTCTCAATCCCAATGATATTATAAAACAATAAACAACAACTTGACCCAATACCGGTCACTTCATCTCTTATCAAGAGGCATCTCACAATATGTATAAATCAACATATATTCAACTTGCATCAATATTATGCATTATTCCTTTCAATGTTAACAATTTCCATATCATTATTCAAGTTCATGATATAAACAACACATTCAATATATAAATGTTATACTCCACTTCCATAAAAAGGCAAGTGCAAATGTTACATTAAACCCAAAACATTCTCAATGTTTTCCAAGTTAAGACATATATATAAAGCTCTTAAGTTGAACAATATTATATAATCTAAATACAAGATTACAACTCAATAAAATATCCGGATATTTCTCACGGACTTCCAACTCACGTTCCCAAGTGGCTTCCTCCACTCCGTGATGTTTCCACAAAACTTTCACCAAAGGGATGGTTTTGCCTCGCAAAACTTGATCCCGCCTATCCAAGACCCGAACCGGTCTCTCCTCATACGAGACATCCTCATCAACAACTAAGTCAGTCCAATCCAGTACATGCGATGGATCCGGCTCATACTTCCGAAGCATACTCACATGAAACACGTCATGAACTCCGGATAACTGCGGTGGCAAAGCTAAACGATAAGCAGCCTCGCCAATCCTCTCAAGGATCTCAAAAGGCCCAATAAACCGAGGGGACAACTTCCCGCTCTTCCCAAACCTCATTAAACCCGCCTAGGTGATATCTTCAAAAAGACATGATCACCCACCTCGAATACCAAAGGTCTCCTCCTACGGTCGGCAAGATTTCTGACGACTCTGTGCTGTACAAGCCTCTTACGGATAAGCTCAACTTTCTCCGTTGTTTCCCTCACCAACTCCGGACCCAACAGAGGTGCATCACCCACCTCGGCCCAACAAACGGGAGATCTACACGGTCGGCCATACAAGGCCTCAAACGGTGCCATACCAATACTAGACTGAAAACTGTTGTTGTAGGCAAACTCCACTAATGGCAAGTGCCTCTCCCACGACCCACTGAAATCAAGAACACAACCCCGAAGCATATCCTCAAGGATCTGAATAGTACGCTCGGACTGCCCGTCAGTCTGAGGATGATAAGCCGTGCTAAAGGTCAACTTAGTGCCTAAGGCACTCTGCAAACTCTGCCACAACCTAGCAGTAAAACGAGGATCTCTATCTGAGACGATCGTCACTGGGACCCCGTGCAACCTCACTATGTCCCGAATGTAAAGTCGGCAAGATGATCTACCGAATCTCTCACGCGCATAGGAATGAAGTGCGCCGACTTAGTCAACCGATCTACAACCACCCAAATAGCATCACTACCCCGCTGAGTCCTCGGAAGACCCACAACGAAGTCCATAGTGACATGCTCCCACTTCCACTCGGCAATAGGCAAGGGTTGCAACAAACCCGCTGGCCTCTGATGGCTCGGCCTTCACTTGCTGACAAGTAAGGCACTTAGAACGAAAGCTGCCACATCTCTCTTTACCCCGCCACCAAAACTGGCGACCCAAATCCCGATACATCTTAGTACCTCCCGGATGCACCGCAAGGCGCGAATGATGAAACTCTCGGAGTACCTCCTCTCGGCAAGACTCCGGCACAAACAGACGGTCTGTATCTCACACTCAGGTTGGGATACACCGTCAAACCCTTCTCAACCTTCCCAATGGAAATCTTTTCTCGGAGAGATTCTACCTCAAGATCACCCCTCTGAGCCTCTAACACTCGAGTCACAAGTGTAGGCTGTGCAACAACAGAAAACAAGGCCGCAGCCTCTACGGATTCGCCCAGATGCAAATCAAACTCCCCAACTGCACCCAACATCTCCCACTCCCGGATGGCTATACTAGCTAAGTCACCAACAGATTTCCTTACTAAGGCATCGGCCACAACATTGGCTTTCCCGGATGATAGTGCAACTCGAAGTCATAATCCTCAATGAACTCCATCCACCTCCTCTGCCTCAAATTCAAGTCTTTCTGTCTAAACAGATATTTCAGACTCTTATGATCCGAGAATACCTCGAACCTCTCACCATAAAGATAATGCCTCCAAATCTTCAAGGCAAAAATCACAGCTGCTAATTCTAAATCATGCGTAGGGTAATTCTTCTCATGAATTTTCAACTGACATGAGCCATAGGCGACCACTTTCCCCTCTTGCATCAACACACAACCCAGACCCTCTCGTGAGGCATCACAATAGACTGCATAACCCAACCCTCTCTCCAGAATAATCAAGACTGGAGCGGTGGTCAGTCTAACCTTCAACTCCTGAAACGACTTTTCACAAGTCTCACTCCATACAAATTGACTCCCTTCCGAGTCAATCTAGTCAACGGTGAAGCTAACCTGGAGAAATCTTTCACAAAAACGGTAATACCCAGCTAATCCCAGAAAACTGCGGATCTCAAATACACTCTTAGGCTGTGCCCAATCTTGCACTGCCTCAGTCTTAGATGTATCAACAGACACCCCTTCCCCAGAAACGACATGGCCTAAGAACTTCACCTCTTCTAGCCAGAACTCACACTTCCCGAACTTAGCATACAGCTTATGGGCTCTAAGTAACTCAAGCACCACTCTCAAGTGTTCCTCGTGCTCCTCCCTCGAAGGTGAATAAATCAGATGTCGTCCACGAAGACGACCACAAACGATCCAAGAATTCCCGGAAGATCCGGTTCATCAAATCCATAAACACTGCCGGTGCATTGGTGAGCCAAAAGGCATCACCAGAAACTCATAGTGGCCATACCGCGTACGGAATGCCGTCTTCGGAATATCCTCCTCCCTGACTCTCACTGATGATAACCCGATCTCAAATCTATCTTAGAGAACAATGGAACCCTTCAACTGGTCAAACAAATCATCAATACGGGGCATAGGATACTTATTCTTAACTGTAGCCCGATTCAACTTCCGGTAATCGATACACACATCTCAAAGCACCACCTTTCTTCTTAGCAAAGAGGTCCGTGCTCCCCACGGCGAAACACTAGGGCGATATAGCCCTTATCTAGCAACTCCTGGAGTTGAACCTTCAACTCAACTAACTCGGCTGGGGCAAAACGATAAGGTGGCCATAGAAATCGGCGCCGTGCCGGGCACTAATCAATAGAGAACTCAATCTCTCGCTGAGGTGGCAAACTAACAAGATCTTCGGGAAAAACGTCCGAATACTCACAAACCACCCTCGGCAACACAAACTGGGTCTCATCACCCTCACTAATCGAAAGACTAGCAAGTAGACCACTAAGCTCACTCCGCCTCCCGGATCATACTCCGTGGCAAAACACTACCAACCCGACTCCCCAGAAAATGAAAACACTCCCCGTTCACGGTACAACAAGTGACCCTCTGCGGTAGCAATCAATAACTGCTCGGTATGACGATAACCAGTCCATACCCAAATAAATCAAAGCCCTTCATGGGCATAACCACAAAAGAAAAAGGGATTCTATGATCATCGACCTCTATATCACAACCCCTAACACCTTGTTTCAAGATCAATCACCCCCAAAGAGGTGACACTACACAAATAGGAGACGCTAACTGAGCTAACTCAACTCCAAAACAGATGCAAATGCAGCAGACACAAAGGAATGAGATGCACCCGTATCGATCAAAACACTAGCAACTAAATTGCAAAACAAGAAGGTACCCTCACGACAGATGGAGCCGGTACAAGATCCTGCGCTGTAACAGCATACACGCGCCCAGATGGCCTCTGATCAACCTGCTCACCCCAGATGCTGCACAGACTGGGACGAAGAAGCCCCCTGATTGGCCCTCGAGGCCTGAACTGACTGAGCAGGCAGCTGACTCTGAGTCTGCCTCGAACCAGATGCACCAGGTGTGCCACTCAACTGCGGGCAAAAACCTCTCATGTGCCCGGCTGACCGCACTGAAAACAAGAGAGCGGCTGGCCTCTACCCTGACTCTGGCTCTGAGATCGAGCCGAAAAGATGCTGCTCCTGAACTCCTCCCCTCTGAGACAAACTGGAGACTTGTGACCCAGTTGGCCACACTTGAAACAGGTAATGTCTCCCTGACTGCCTTTCCCAGAACTAGCACTCGGCACTGGAAAAGTGGATCTAGAAAAACTACTCTGAGGCTGCTGAGGAGTGAAACCTCTCTGCCTCCTGCCATCACTCTGGCCATCCTGACTCCTTTGGAGCCTTTCTGCCTTTCCCTCTTCTTCCTGCATCATAGTCTCGGTATGGGCCTCCTGCGGCATCAACCAATCGCCCAAAATCCTAATCATAGATTCGACAACTCTCAGCATGAGGCCACGCCTCAACTTCTTCTCAAACTTAATGCAACGGCGTTCCTCAGTCGCCACCAACTCAGGTGCAAACCTGGACAAACTAGTGAATGCAGCCTCAAACTCGGCCACTGATAAACTGTTCTGCTCAAGATGGCGGAACTGATCTCTCAACTTCTCCTGAACAGCTGGAGACAGGTACTTCTCCTAAAAAGCATCAACAAAAGCCTTCAAAGTACCTCCAATCGACCTTTGGTGAACTTCCACCACTGACCCGCATCCCCCTTAAGCTGGAAAGATGCCAAGGTCACCTTGAACCCTCGTCTTCGATGCCAAGCATCTCAAACGTTTTCGTTGTCTGTTCGAGCCATTCATCTGCCTTAAGGCGGCTCGCTAGGATCACCTAAAAATTCATCCGGGTGAGACCGGAAGAATTCCCTCTTCAGAAAAGAAGGTCCTGTATCTGCAGCAACAACAGCCTGGGCTGGATTCGCAGCCCTCAGAATGTCAACTGACGCCTGAAATGCCCCTGCTATCCCTTGGGCCAAAGCGCCCATAAACTGCTGTCCTACTGGCTCGGCCACATTGGCCTGGCCAACACCCTCCTGAACTGCCGGAATTTCCTCCGTATAGGCACTTCCTGCCTGGCCTGCCTACCACGACCTCGTCATCGTCCTGACATCCTAATAAAGGAAACAAAGACGTTAGCACTCTAAATAATGTGCCAAAACTATAACACTCACGTCCTAATACATTGGACAACAATAAACCACACCACGTAAGCACGTAAGCACATAATCACATAAGCACCTACGAATTTCATTCCTGGATAATGATAGTCCCGAGGCGCCACTAAAGTTCCGGTTGGAAAAAACATTGAGCAAGTGCCTTTCCAACAAGACTTTCAGAGACTCAAGGATCCAATCAACATCCTAGGAACTACATTCCATACCCACATAATCACATAAACATGTTATCATGCAAACATAAATACTACACTAAGTCTCTATCAAACGAGACGAACCCATTGTGATACTAATCACTTCCCACGTACCCAAAGTATTCAAAACCCGGTACACTCTGATACCAAGTTGTCACGCCCTCAAAATTAAACCCATTAAATATAAAACAAGGCATGCATTATTAAAAGAAAACAGTATATTATTTAAATCATCAGAGTATTGCGAAATAAAACATCAAAATAAATGCCTACGGGCTTAACATCTTGCCAAGCCAACACTTGGACACAATTTCATGAGTTCTAACTCAAAACAAATAAAGCCCTGGGCTTGAATGTTTACATAATTCAAATAAAACAACTAAAACAAATAAAACAAGTCTTCAAGTCCAAATCCTCACAAGCTAAGTCCTTGGAGGTAGTGAACCACCTGAACCTGAAAATGAAGTTCCCATATAGGGTGAGCCACAGCCCAGTAGAGAAATACTAAACCAAGCATAAGAATTAACTAAAGCAGTAGCACCCGATACATGGTTAACACAAGATAATCAATTTACAATTCATCGACACAAACGCCTACGTTGTCTATGACACATGGTCTATGACACCTTTTACTTTCCATTTAAACAGTCATGGCTCAAAACCTGGCCAAACACTCAACAAGGGTAACAAATCAGGTTAAACCCCCCGGCGATGTGTTCTGCTCTTCGACCCTTCCGGCCGTCGCTCTCTGCTCTGCCTGAAATTCTCCTACCACATCGGGCTGATCGTCCAACCACCCGGTAACTTCCGCTGAATCCTCATAATCGAACCAGCAACTGCCGCGTCCTCTGGGTATTGGTCACTGTAAAATTGGAGATCGGCCAGGTCCTCCCCTAC
>JAPPVO010001449.1:0-45156 GCA_030407325.1 Camellia japonica | reverse complement strand
GTTCAAGTCTTGTAAAAAAAAAAAAAAAATTACAAAAAGAAAAGAAAAAGCAAAAGAAAATGAAATCTGCATGTTTTAAATGACTACTTTGGTCTGCAGGCTGATTATATTTTGAAATATTTGACGATTAGAGGGATGGTCTCAAAATGCAATGACAGATTATCTATTAAGATCTTCTAGTATGTAATTATTTTTTACTGATGAAAAACTAAGTACCTTTGCTTCTATTCTATTTCAGGTTCTTGATGCTACTAGCAATGAGCCTTGGGGTCCTCATGGATCTCTTCTTGCTGATATTGCGCAGGCTACCAGAAACTAGTAAGATTAAGTAATTCTTTTGTGAAGTACCTTATGATTTTTATTTTGCTCCGAAGGGATTTATTCTTGTTCATCCATGCAGTAATGAGTGCCAGATTATCATGGTGATAATCTGGAAGCGTATAAATGATACTGGCAAGAATTGGCGGCATGTCTACAAGGTCTGCAATTTTTTGTTATTATCAGTTGTCTTTTTTTCCTTCTTTCCTTTTCATTTCTTTCTTTTTGAATTATTTTGTTATTCCTGCAAGTTTCCAGTGGTTTTTTGAAGCTGTTATTGTACTCTCTCTCTGTCTCTCTCTCACACACACACACACACACACACACTCAGACACCCACAGCTACACCCCCACCCACCCAACCCATGTACACATTCAGAGCCCTTTGTTCCAGGTGATACAAAATTTTGAAATCATCTTCTTAATGGATATCCTTCTAAATTATATTGCTTTGTCCTATGCTTCGTGCCAAGCCTTTATTTTCATTTCAAGTGTATATCTATCTTATGTCCTGTTTTCTTTTTGTAATTCTGCTGTAGCAATGTAGCTGACAAATGCGTTATCTTGTTTCAGGCTTTGACTGTTTTGGAATATTTGGTTGCCCATGGGTCAGATCGTGTCATAGATGAAATCAAGGAACATTCATATCAAATATCGGTAACTTTCAGTTCCTTAAAGCTATTTGGCACCTACACTTTTAATGATTTTTTTCCCCTGCTACTTTGAGAGCAAGTTTGAAAATTTTTGATTAAGTTATTTTGGTACTTATGAGAATGTTGTTATCATGTGATAGACATTGTCCGATTTTCAATATATTGATTCCGGTGGAAGGGACCAGGGAAGCAACGTTAGAAAGAAATCTCAGAGTCTTGTGGTTCTTGCGAATGACAAAGAGAGAATACAAGAAGTGCGACAGAAGGCTGCTGCTAACAGGGACAAGTGAGTCTGCTCCCCAGGGTTGTTAGCTAAAATATTTTCAGGATTATAAATTGTAACTTCGATGGTTTTGCAAATATGCTCAAATTATTGCTGGATCCTTCCAATTTTCATCATCAAGCATCAACAATGCCTTTCTTATCTCAGATTCACAACCATTTGGACTTCAATTGTGAATTTGTGATTCTTGTTTAGCCTTCAGTTTACCAAGAAGCTACTTTGCCATGATGTATGATCATCTCAGAGCCTGATGTGATGCTTCTTTTTCTGTTTCATAGTTTCAAGATACAGTACATCACACTTAAATTGTTGCCTTTGGTTTCTCTCTGCTTGTTGAAAGTGATATCATCCCATAAAGGACGGAAATACTATTTTCTATCTATAGGGTATGAAAATATTCCAGAAAGTTCCTAATCTTGGCAACATTCTAATTTTGCTACATTTCTATGTGTCAAATGTTCTCCTTATGGCTGTGTATATCTAAATATGTTTCGTTTTTTCCCCCACAGTTTTACAAATATTAACTGTTGGAGGTGCTATCTATTGATGGCATCCTGAAGTTATCATCCTTGTTTATGAGAAGGAAGTGGAAGTCCCCCCCTCCTAAACAAGGAAAAAAAAAAAAAAAATGAAGAAAACCGTTTGTCTTTCTTTTTTAGGAGGATAGCAACATTGTTTTCTGTGCTTTCTTGAACATCTAGTAACTTGTAGTTTTTTTTCATGGCATGTTTTTCTGCTGCTTCTTTTTAGATATGAGAAAACTATTAATTGAACAATTTTTTGCCTTCGCATGAAATCTTTCATGGAAGATGTTTTTGACCAGGCTTTGTGACTCAGGTTTCACAACGCATCAATGGGTGGTATGCATAGGCATGGATCATATTCGAGTACAGGAGGATATGATGATGACCACTACGGAAGCAGAAATGATGACCGCTACGGAAGCAGAGATGATGACCGGAATGGTCATGGGAGAGAAAGAGAATATAGGGATGATGATCGTTATGGTAGGTATGGGGACTCATCTGGTCGTGATGGAGAACGCTATAGTAGAGATTCTGATGAACGCTATGGCAGAGATGGTTATAGGGATGATGATTCCCGGGGAAGAAGTCGAAGCATTGATGACTCTCAGTATGGCTCGAGAAGTAGGAGTGCTAACAGAGAGAGGGACTGTACTTATGAAGATGATGGTCAATATTCAGCTAGGTATGGGAATTTTTATATCTTGCTATGGTTTTATTTATTTTACTGGTTAAATTTAGTTATGTATTTGTCATCAAGAATCTAAAGCATGTTCTCCGATTTGTTTAATATTTTGAGAGAGAATTTATTAAAATAGAAATGGAATTAAAAGTATGCAGTAGGTTGCTCATGAAAGACAGGGCTGTAAAAACAAGGAACCAAATATAATGTAGTTTGGCACTTTGTTGAACTCTGCATATCAGAAAGACTGTTTAAACTAGTACAATGCTTGTCCAGAAAGTTTATATCCTTTTTTTGTGTGAAGCATGTTGGTGATGCCATAAATAGGACCTTGATTCTAGAAACCATTTTAACTTGAGCCGTTTCTTATAGCAGAGGCAGTGGTGCTAAGGCTGATGATCATTCTCAAGAAGGAAGGTATTATAGTGAGCCTGTCTTAAAACATTGGCGTTTGTAGATAATTTAGGCCAATGTTTTTAACAAGTTTGAGAACTATCTATCTATTCACAATTGTATGTCTTCATTGTACCAGTTTTTCAGGCAGGCCGCTTGAACGGAAATATTCTGAACAAAATCTTGGTGCCCCTCCTAGTTATGAAGAGGCTGTGAGTGAGGCTCGTAGCCCTGTTCAGGGTGAAAGGTAATAATTTTGCAGCATGGATGTGCGTTGAACCTTGCTTAGTATATTTTGAAGTAGAATTAACCCTACTTTATTATCATCTAAGGGTCGGAGAAACTCCAGCTGCATCTGCTCCCAAAACATCTGTTCCTCCTGTAACCGCTAGTCCCCAAGCAATCCCTGCACCTGACATGTCTGCTTCTTCGGCTCATGCTCTGGCTCCTGCGTCCCCTCCTGCTCCTGCTTCTCCTCCTGCTCCTGCTCCTGCTCCTGCTCCTGTAAACCAGCAAGTTAATGGCTTTGACGAATTTGATCCACGCGGTTCATTTTCAGGTACATAACTTTTTGTATAGTGATGCTAATTGTCCCATCTTGCTGTCTCTATTAACAACCCTACCTCATTAGTTTTGCATAATTCAGAGTTTTTTCTACTAGTTGGATTTCAGATTCTGTCAATTTTGTTTTGAGTTTACTCTTCTGCATACTCTAATTATTGTTGAAATATGTTAAATCTTTTTTTCTGTATGTCTCTAGTTGCTTCCATTGATTGTATTTGCTGATACCAGCTGCCACATCAGAATGAGGAGTGTATGCAAATGCATATATTATGGATATGCTTCACGGTGTCTATCCATTATATCACTATCATGTTCTGGGCTCTCTTGGTGTTCATCCATATGCCTAGCCTAGGCAACTTGTAATTGGTGTGGATATGGTGAGATTCACTAAGGTGTCTAACAAACATCTTAATGGACATAGGCACAATCTGTTGGTGACCTGGATGCTGTCCTAATGTGCTTGTGTTGATTTCACTTTTATCTAATATAGATAGATTAGAAAAATGATGAAATGGAAAATGCATCTTTTATTGTTGTCAAGTAGCTTGCACGATGCAAAAGATGTTTAAGGTCAGTTTTTGTAAATGCATGCATATTTGCATGCGTGTGTGACTATAATGAGTATCTTATTTTTATAAGAAAATTTGTATCAACAAAAATGCCTTAAAGAGGACAATCCCTGTATGAAAAATCCAGGGCCAAAAAGTTGTATATTCAATGGCATGTACAAATCTCTTATAAACTGCACAAAAGACAACTGAGAAAGGACTGTCCTCTCTCAACCAAAAAATAGAGAAAGGAGCAGAAACTGTTTCAGAACACAAATAGGTAACTCAACCTCTTTGAACACTTCCTATTGCGTTCCCTCCAAATTGTTCGCAAAATACCCAATGTTGCAGTCTGCCACGCCTTTCTTTCAGCCTTAATAGGACAACAAGAACTCTAACTAGTCAGCAGCTTGCTTACTGAAGATGGCATCAGCATTCAGCCATACCACACCACATCAAAAACTGCACATATGAAGCTCTATAGATCACCGGCCATTGGGCAATGTGAAGGACGGTGGTGGACACCCTCCTACACCTGTTTGCACATACAAAACCTAATCACCTTATGCTTCTTCCCAAGGCTGTCAATAGTCAAGATGACTTTGTTAGCAGTTGTCCAAAATGGGAACCAAAGGGGGGGGTACCACATTGGGTAGAAGATGATCCAAAAAGCGAAGGCTCACCCACCTGAAGGAGCTTTGGAAGCTTCCCTTATTAAAAGCAAAGAAAACAACTTTGGGAGAAGCTCTATTTCTCTAAATGCCCCTCCAAGTCCCAAAGAGATCACTATCACGTAACAGATCATGGTAAAAGGAGCAGACTGAGAGCACCCAGCTTTTGAAAACCCTCCAAGCCATACAATCGTTGTCTCCTTGATGAATGATAGAATTATAAACCCCAAAGAAAGCCCCATTAACAATCTTGCAATGCATTACAAAATCAAGGATTCCACACCATGCCACAATTAGAGAGTTGCAACTAGTCCTTCACATCTGAATTAGTGTCGTGAGCCAAGCAAAGGAAATTTGGAAAACCTCCCTAAGAATTCTATGATCACACCATGGATCAAGCCAAAACCTCACGCTCCCCTCGTCACCCATTTTGAAAATAATTATTTTGGAAAACTCATCCCATACCCACGATAAGGCCCAGTTGGCCACTAACACTGCCAATGGACTAATTACCTTAGTGTCTCCCATTCTACTGCTTTACCATCTTCCTTTATAATCTCTTGTCCTCCAAACTGAACTTCCAAGCCACTTACCCAATAGATTTTTGTTGAACACCTCCAATTTGTGCACCTCTTTGCAAAATGGATAATTAGACTTATTCTAATCAACTATTTGATTTTTAAAATCCTCTAGACCATCCCAAAGAAAGTCCCTATGCAACCTTTCTAATCTCATTGTAATTGAGCACGAAATAATAATGGACTTAAAGATACGTGGGTAAGGTTGAGATAGTATCTATGAAGCACGGACGCCTCTCCGGTGGTTACGTATGAGTGTTCGACACGTGTTGGACATGGACATGCGCCGGACATGTTCTAGACACGCTGGAAAGAGTCGGACATGTTGGGACACTTGGGACACACTACGGACATGCTGCAGACATGTAGGGACATGTTGAGGACAAGCTGAGGACATGCTGATGATACGTTAAGGACTCAATGAGGACTATTTTTTAAAAAAATTAAAATTTTTAATTTTTTTTTACTAAAATAACATACGTAAAGTTGATAAATTTGATAAAATTAAATATTTGACATAAAATACATATTAAACATTTAAAAATATGGCATACAATAAATATATAAAATTATATTTTTTGCATGTGTCCCCAAAGTGTCGTGTCTTACGTTTTTTTGAAAATTTACGTGTTTGTGTCGTGTCACGTGTTTGTGTCCTTGCTTCTTAGGTCCGGGTCTTTAAAAAAAAAAATAAAAAAAATTAGGACGCGTTTTGAAGAGTTTCGGACATGTGTTGGGAAAGTGTCCAAAGAGTGTCGGTGTCTAACATGGACACGACACAGATACGTTACCTTTTTAAAAGTGTCTGTGCATCTTAGGCTTCAGAACATCTCAGGCTAGGCGATATAAAACAGGCCTCATGAAGGCACATGAAGTGGCGCTTTGGGCTTAAGCTCAAGGTGCATGACTTGTGTGCTTTTAAAATATTTGTTTATTACAATTACGATTGCACTTAATCTCATTATTTTTTTTCTTACATGTTGCTGCAAGGGATTAAACCCTTAAACATACATTGCAACCCAACACTTTTTGAGCCCTAATTATACAAAAATGTTGGTTGGATAGATCTTTTTCTTCGACCAAACCAACAGTTGTCCTTATTCTTTTTCATCTTCCCCTTCTCATTTTTTTTTTTTTTTGAAAATCAACAAGAAGTTTTATTTTGTAAAGCATTTTGATTTTGTCCCTATTTTCAAATGTTTATGATTTATGAGTTAGATGATTGTGTGTGTGCAACCTTAAATTATTTGTTTATGATAAGATATTGGTGTTTATGTTTTAAAATATTTAATATTACATTTTATTTATGTTGAAACTTTATTTTCTTATATTAAATTATATGTTTTTTTATCATCAACATGAGCCTCACTTTGATGAAGCCCGTGCCTCGCCTTGCGCCTAGGCCCTAGGAAACCTTGGCATTTCAGTGCACCTATCGCCTTTAATAACACTCTTCCATGTCAAAGGAAATGTAATTTCAGATTTGTTTCTATATGTAATTAAGTCTAGGTATAAGCATTTGTTAGTCTAGTACCATAACCCTATAGGACTCTAATAATTGGCTGAATCTTGCTAATTGAATATTTAAATTCGTTACAAAGGCGAGTATTGGGGTTTGTTGAGTACTTCGACAATTGAATTTTCAATTCATTCAATAGATAACCTTGATACTTAGTTTTGGGTTGTTCGTTGTAGATCAATACTAAATTTCAGAAGGCATTATGTGAAACAATTGTTTTGACTTATACTCTTTGGATTTTCCCCTTCTTGAGGAAAATTGATTGACATGCAAAGTATCAGTTGGCGTCTCTAGATTTAATTATGGGACCTTGTTGAGACATTAATACTCAGCCAACTAACTTGGGTTGCTTTTGGCTTGGGGCCATTTTCAACTTGAAATCAATTTAATCATCAGTTTTATGCATAAAAAATATGAAAACCTTATCCTACTTGGTGGTTTTTTTTTGATCAACAACAAAAATGATTTTATTGATAAGACAAAAGGAAGAAATGAGGATAAGGCATCTTCTACAAGTGAAAGCAAATAAAGTAGAAGCAAAAGTACAAAACTGAAAACAAAAGTCAACCCAAAAAAAACATTGTAAGTCACACACCGACAGCTAACAAAAACTGAGTAATCCCCCTAAAGATAGGAGTCACCAAAGCCCAAAATGAAGATAAATGCCAAATTTTTTCCCATAAAAAATTCACATCCCGAGCTTTATCTTTGAAAACCCACGCATTCCTTTCCTACTTGGTTGTAAGTGGTCCTTTGTTTTGATAGCCTATTTGTTTTTTTTTTTTGGTGGTTTTGAAAACAGAATCAATGAGTAGTTTGAAAATATTCGTCGTTTTATGTTCTTGAGAAACGATTTTTGAAAAATTGAAAACGACTTTTTAATGTTTTCCAAAAGTGGGTTGTTTTAAAAAATAGTTCACCAAATAAATTGAAAACAGAAAACATTTAAAGCTTTGATTGATATATTTTTAGAGTTATGCATATAATAGTTACGCTTGATTAAAGTAGGGTAAACAAAACCAAAGAAACTAATTGGTACGACCAAATTGGTCAAAATTGGTCTGTTTTGGTCGTTTTTGAATGATATTCAGTTCAGTTTGATAAGTTTTTTTACTTGAAAGAATTCAATTTCCAATTCCATGCTGGTTCTCTAAACACAAGAAACTGATTTAGATCAAATTTGACTGATTTGATGATTTTTATTTGGTTGAAAATTTTGTTGTTTGTTGAATTCTGTTAAGCATTTTTGTAAAAAGTTACTGGGCTCGTCTTTTGATCTATTTTATGTTAAAATTTTTTGTATTTGTTAAACACTTGTGGAATTGGACTTGAATTTTGTAATAGACTCTAGTGGGCTTGTTATTTTGTTAAAAATTCAAGCCCAATAGTCCCCCTCCTTTTTTTTTTTTCCTTGCAATAAACATTGCTCCAAACCAAATTATTATGAAGGCTGAAAGACCCTAAACCGATGCAACCAAATTGACCCCAAGGCCAAGACAAAATGGTTTGGTTTGGTGGTTTCTACCAATTGGTCTTGTTTTGATCTATGAAGCATCCAAAAATTTTGTTGTACGAATATCAAGTACTTACTCGGTATGGGTACGCGTACTAGTACGACTGTACACATATTTGGTACGTGAAATATGTATCTAGTATATGAATGGTGGAGAATGTGGATTTGGAGGCGCTTGTTGTCATGCAATATGTCAGTCATTGTGAATGGTAAGGCTGGGGATTCTTGTAGAGCATGTAGGGATCTAATGTAGGGTGATCCTTTATCACAATTTTTGTTTATTCTAGTCGCTTATGTGTTGGGTCGGATTATTGATATAGTTAGGGATAAGGGTGTCATTGAGGGTTTTGTGGTGGGAAGGGATAGGATTGGAGTCCATCATTTACAATTTGCGGATGATATTATATTTTTCTCATCAAATGAGGAAAGTAAGGTGGGTAGTTTACTAAAGATTCTGTGTCGGGCCTCAAGGTCAATCCTAGCAAGAGTGGTGTTGTGGGTATTAATCTGGGAGATAGCTATGTGCAAAGGGTGGCAGATATGTTGGGATGTTTCATTGAATCCTTTCCTCTCAAATACTTGGGGCTTCCATTGGGCGGAGATCCTAGATTGACGTCCTTTTGGGAGTCTGTTCTTGTCAAAATTGGGAAAAGATTGGAGGGATGGAAGCGAGCTTTGTTGTCTAGGTGGGAAGATATGCTTTGGTATAGTCTGTATTAGGCTATGTTTGTATTTATTTCTTGTCCCTATTCAAAATTCTGGTTAGCATTGCGAGGAAAATTGAGAAATTAATGAGAGATTTTCTTTGGGAAGGGTGTGAAGAGAGTAAAAGGGTTCATTTGGTCAAGTGGGAGAATTGGGGCCTGGCTATAGGGAATATCATTGCTAGGAATATTGCTCTATTGGGCAAGTGGTTGTGGAGATTCCTTGTTGAAAGTGAATCGTTATGATGTTCAGTTGTTAAAAGCAAGTATGGAGTTCATCCCAATGGTAGAGATGCTAACGTGGTTAATAGAGACAATTGTCGTTCACCGTGGAAGTCCACTTCTTGCTTGTATCCACTTGTGTCTAACTTTCTTTCATTGAGAGTGGGGAATAGGGAGAGCATCCGTTTTTGGGAGAATGTTTGGTTAGGGGATATCTCGTTTGATGGAGCTTTTCCTCTTCTTTATCGGTTGGTTTGTTCTCGGAATGTTTCGGTGGCGTTGGTGGCATGCTCTTATATGGCACCCATCTCTTGGAATTTTGATTTCCTTAGAAACTTAAATGATAGGGAGGCTGTTGAGTTGGCATCTTTGTTGGTATTGCTTGATGGGGTTTCTCTTTCTTCCCCTCGTGACATTAGGGTCTGGAATCTTGTTTCTTCAGAGGTATTTTCCTATAAGTCTTTTTTTGATAAGCTTATTGATAATACCTCTGTTCCTTTGTTTCCTATTCATAAGAAACTATGGAAAGCGGTCATCCCTTATAAAGTGAAGTTTTTCATGTAGTCTTTAGCTCGAAAGGGTGTCACAAATAATGATGTTTTCTAAAGAAGGCGGCAAAATCACTTTCTTTGCCCTCAATGGTGTGTGATGTGCAAGAGGAATTCGGGGGTAGCGGATTGTCTATTCCTTAATTGTGCAGTGGCTTTTGGATTATGGCAGCATCTTTTTAGCTTATGCATTCAAATGATTCTTGTTAGGTTCAAAGGGTTTGGGAGCATCAAAAGAGCCAAATCATTGTGGTAATGCATTGTGTTTGCTATTTTTTGGATTCTATGGTTGGAGAGAAATACAAGACTCTTTGATGGCAAGGAATCAAATGAAGAGGCTTTGTGGGATAGGGTGGAATATGTGGCTTCGTTTTGGGCATTTGTATTCCCTCCTTTTAATGGAGTCCCTTTGTTCTTGATCTATAGGGATTGGGCTGCTGTTTACCATCCCTAGTGTTAGGAGCTTTGTGCTTTTGTTTTGTTCTTTCTCCTCCTTTGTATGAGGACTTCTTGTCTCTTTTATTTTAATAAAATTTTGTTGATGCTCACAAAAAAAAAAAAAAAATATATATATATATGTATCTAGTCGTGAACAACATGGGTACGGCTCAGGTATTTTGGATATGAGATGAGTATGTTTCAGGTACTTTTGTGGGTACATTGGGGCATAAATGCAATTTTTAAAATATTGGGGTATGATAACAAGGCTATTTTTTTTTAATTTTAAATATAGGGTATTTTTGCAATTACAAAAAAGATAAAAAGTACTTGTGTTTTTTTTTTTTTTTGGACTTTATATTACCTTAAAAGTGGAATGGGATCGGGATCATAGTACACTACATTCTCTAAAATGTGGTATGATAGGGATAAACATGTTTAAATTATATTATTAGAATTTAACATACTTCCAAGAGCAATTTTCGTTTAATAATTAGACATCCTATTAAATGTGGCTTTTCATTTTCTTTTTCAAATTAATCATGTTACAACACATTTCATTAAGCATTATGATTCATTTTTTCATGTTTTCTCATACTAGAACTCCACTCTCATTATGTTTTAGTTTATTATATTTTATATATATATATATATTCCTTCTGAAGTAGCTTTTAAAGTTATATTGAAAAATAATTTTGAGATCGTTTTAGAACACTAAATTCACCGTTTTGAAACGAAAGTTCGGAATGTGCATTCTAAATATAAATTGCTAGGGTATTAGTGTTTTATGGTAACACTTTTTGACCATTGCAAAAATTTTTAAATTATTTTTTTGCATTTGATTTTTTAATTGCTATAGATCATGTACAACTACAAATTAGAAAAATATTTTTATGGACATACACGACTGTATGCAAATCCTACTTTTTTTTAGGTTTTGCCGTATTGCCCTACCCGTACCTGTGCTTCCTAGGTTTTGATTTGTGCAAAGGCAAAACCGACTAGTTTGGTTTGGTGGTCAATTTTCATTAATCCTCTACCGATCCGAACCGATTACACCCTTATTTTGAAGTATCCGATGGTATGAGATGGTTGTCACTTTTTTTTTTTGATGAAATGAATACCCTGATACCATTTTCTTGCCTTTGTTATTTTTGCATTTATATAAGCTGCTTACAGAGCTCCAATTTGAAGTTAAGTATTTTACTTAAAATCTGGTGGATGGAATGGTAGCTTCGTGCTTCTTGACTGTTTAAGCCTTCTTGAGATTTTGTGCTAAGCTTCAGTTGACTGCTTTATGTCGATGTTTTTCTATTCACAAAAGTGGCCAAAGATAATGGCTAACTTATCTTTGTCCAAGTTCTGTTAGTGTATTTATTACTGGTATTTTGTTTCATGTGTAGTTTCTTGTGGTGCATGTCAACGAAAGGATTATGATTATCATCATATTTTGTTCATGGTTATTTTGTGCAAAGCCAATTTTGTTTCATGTAGTTTCTTGTGGTGAATGTCAATGAAAGGATTATGATTATCACCATATTTTGTTCATGGTTATTTTGTGCAAAGCCAAACAACTTAACAATTTTTTGCAATCATCCCTCTGTGAATGAATATGTAACTGCTATGATTGGCAACATTTTGGCCTCGGCAGTTATTGTTGGAAAGGATGATGACAAAACTGAAAAGGGAGGGCTAGTCAATCTGCTATTTGCACAACTACTGTATGTGGAAACTCATATTTTGTTTCCTCTCTGAACAGCTGCCCCAACTACCTCAAATGGTGATGAATTTGACCTACTTGGCTCTTTATCAGAGTCATTTTCCTCCAATCCATTGGCCATCGTGCCAAATACAGCTGAAGCTAATGCCCCAGCAGACTTCAGCTCTGCACCTACATTTGCAGCCACACCGTCAGCATCCACTGTCACAAATCAGGTATGTTTGATTTTATTAATATAGGAACCTCCTCTAAACTCTTTTTTTGTTGAATTGATTCATGAAGTAACACTAACATGCTAAATTGGCCTTGGAGCCTTTTCATTTTCTCCGAAAATTGTGAGTTTTTCAAGTATAGTAGTTTGATTATTGCGTTTGTAGTTCTTTTTGACCCCTGCAAATATAAAATTCTTAGTTGAGGTCCAATTGTACAATTTTATAGGCATGGGGGTGAAGGTGAAGTGATTTAGTGCTAGTTGAGGGCGTCCATGTAATTTACCGTAATTGTTATTCCATCATGGAATTGATTATTCCAGATTTAATCCCCATATTTTTATTTATTTATGTTTTCCCCATCTTATTGTAAGGCTAATTAATCATTTTGATTTTCTTCAATATTATGGATGATAGCTGTAGCCACAGTAGTATATCAATTTAAGTACTAAATCTGATATTTTCCTTGCTCCCCCATGTATACAAGAGTGCTCCTCCCCTCTTTCCACTCCCTTGTCCGATTCATTTCTAGTCATGGAATTTTTATATTTTCCGGGATAATTCTGTTATTTGAACGCAGCCTTTTGAAGATCCATTCGGCGACGGTCCATTTAGGGCTCTCCCTTCTACCGATGGTGTCACAGCTCCACCCCCGACCCACAATATTTCTACTACATCTTCATTTGATCCTATTGCCAATCAAAGTTCTGAACTTACCCAACCATTTGGCGACACTTTTCCTGGCATGTCTCCAGATGCTCAACTTCTTTCAACAAATGCACAATTCTCACCCCCAGAGGTTGATATTTTAGCAGATATTCTCCCCCCGTCGGGACCTTCACAGACAGGTTTTCCCGTTCAAGCCAGCCAGCCTGCATCAATGGTGGGTTTTTCAGCTCAAGCTGCCCAAGCTGCACCACAAACAAGTTTTACATCTCAAACTGGCCAACCTCACTTGCATACTAGTTTTTCGGCTCAAGCCCTACCCACATCACAGACTGGTTTTGTCGGCCAGCCTGGACCACTGACAGGTTTTTCGGCTCAACCTGATCCCTTAACAGGTTTTTCAGGTCAAATGAGCTCTGCATCACAGACAGGTTTTCCGTGCCCAAGCCCTTCTCAACCTGCACAGCCAGGTGCTAATTTTTATGGGAACTTTCTCCAACAGCCGGGATCTACAGCTCCAGCAGCTCCACACATGGTGGCTTCTCAAGCTACTGCTGTCCCAACCACACAGTACAACACTGCAAACTTCCTTCCCCAAACCAATCCTGCAGTAGCTTCACAAATGGCTCCACAAGCTCCAGGTGGACCAGCAGTGCAGCAGCATAACAATGATGTCCTGGGGTGTAACTTCCTTCCACAAGCACAGCCAACTGCTACCGTGACCTCTCAGCCTGCTCTTACACCTTCAACAGGATCGCTTGCTATAGTTCCTCAACAACCAGCCAAGAAGTTTGAGCCCAAGTCTTCAGTTTGGGCCGATACCCTGAACCGAGGGCTAGTTAATTTTAATATATCTGGACGTGAGTTCTAATAGTTGTTTTAACTTTTAGTTGTTTCAGGGTCTCTATGTGTTGTTAACGGAAAGATCTAACTTCAAATGTTTTCTCCGTGTGCAGCTAAAACAAATCCACTGGCAGATATCGGAATTGACTTTGAAGCCATGAACCGTAAGGAAAAGAGGATGGAGAAACAACCTACAACGGCTACCGTGACATCAACTATTACCATGGGTAAAGCTATGGGATCTGGTTCTGGGATAGGTCGCGCCGGTGCAAATGCCCTCAGGCCTTCACCAAATGCCATGGTTGGTTCTGGCATGGGCATGGGTATGGGTGGTGGACCTGGTACAGGCATGGGTGTGGGTGGTGGTCCTGGTGCAGGTATGGGTATGGGAATGGGTGGTGGTCCAGTTGCAGGTATGGGTGTGGGAATGGGTGGTGGCCCTGGCCCAGGTATGGGCATGGGAATAGGTGGCAACCCTAGGCCCGGCATGGGTATGGGAATGGGTGGTGGTCTTGGGCCAGGCATGGGTATGGGTATGGGTATGGGTATGGGTATGGGTATGGAATGGGTGGTGGTCCAGTTGCAGGTATGGGTGTGGGAATGGGTGGTGGCCCTGGCCCAGGTATGGGTATGGGAATAGGTGGCAACCCTAGGCCCGGCATGGGTATGGGAATGGGTGGTGGTCTTGGGCCAGGCATGGGTATGGGTATGGGTATGGGTATGGGTATGGGTATGGGAATGGGAATGGGTGGTGGCCCTGGGCCAGGCATGGGTATGGGAATGGGTGGTGGTGGTGGTGCCGGTCCAGGCATGGGTATGGGAGGCTATGGAGGAATGAATCAACCCATGGGTATGGGGGGCTATGGAGGAATGAACCAACAACCCATGGGGGGTATGGGGATGAATATGGGAATGGGTATAGGTCAAGAAGCCCAAATGCAACCAAGTGGTTTCCCTCCTGGATCTAATATGAACATGCCTGGTGGATATAATGCAATGATGGGTAGGGGTAATTATGGTCCCCAACAACCGTATGGTGGTGGCTACCGATGAGATCAAGATCAAGCCACCTTGCTCCTGGGAATGAGATTGGAAAAGGTAATGAGTGATGTTCTTGTTGTGACGCAAAGATTGGATGGACAGTAGACCTGGTGGTAACGCTTTCAAGCTCCTCCCTATATGATATGCACAATGCCCGGTCCTGCCGTTTTGGTGTTAAAAGCTTCATTATTCTTTTTATCATTTGTAATTTTCTTGGGAAGCTGCTTGTAGAGATGTATTATCATTGCGATGAAGTTTTTTTTACGTAGTTGCTGTGACATTCTTTTGGGTCAGAAGAAGTTCTACAGAGTTGAGTGAGTGATCTTAGTTGTGAAGTTGTTATACCATAGGGAGGACAACCTCTCTCAGGCGCCTCTTTCATATCCTCCATACATGATTCTTTTTTTATTTTTTCAAAATTTTTTGTTACTTGGGTCAGAGATTTTGTATTATGGCATGCTTAATTGCTGAGCAATGATATTGATGATTCATTTTTACCCCTCGATATACTTGGCCACTGTTTTATTTGTGATGATTCATTTTTTAATTTTTTATAAAACGTTTTACTTCATTTCTATCCTTGTTTCAGAGCCCTGCATGTTCTTCAAGTCCTATTCTGCCTCATCAAGAGGTTGATAATGGCCGTGCTTGGTATAACTGTTAAGACAGATTATAGATTATAGCTTAACAGATCATAGATTATGACTTTAATTCGAAGCTGTTGATCTGTTTGGTGTACCTGTTAGATTATAGATTTAAGTTGTTGATTAGTGTTTATTAAATAAGTTGTGAAGTAGTTTTTTCAATGAACTTTTATTTTTTGTTATTCATTACTTGTCTACATTTCTCATAAAATAATAATAATAATAATTTATAGTCAATTTGGATCTTTTTCTATTTTTAAAAAATAAAAAATAAAAAAATCTAAGAGTATAACTGTAAATTAATATGTCCACAGTAAAATCTGATAATAAAAAATAAGGGGTAAACAGTTTCTCAGAATCAACTTTTTTGAGTTAAAATAAGTTATTAGAATCAGAAATTCTTTAAAATAAGTTTAATCAAACAGTTCAAAATAGTTTTTTGAAAGTTAAAAGTTATAAGTTGGCTCAAAAAAGTCTAAACAAACACTTCCAATATATTGAGGTGGTTGGCTGCCTTTTTTTTTTTTTTTTTTGGTGGTGGCAAAAAATAGAACTTTAAATGTGTATATATATAAAGCAAACACAGAAAACAACCGAGAACAATATACATAATTATACATTCACCATGAAAAAGAGAATAAATACACAAAGACGAGGTGAAGGTGAAGGAGGAGAATGGTGGGAGGAGGGTTGGCAAACAAGGGGTGGTGCTTATTTGAGTTCAAAGAAAGATAATGGGAGAATGAAAGTTATTTGAGTTTAAAGACAGACGATGGGAGAATGAAAGAGAGAGATGAGGGCAAAAATGTCTTTAAAATGGAGGTTCCATGACTTTGTAATTAATTTTCAAAATTCCACTCATAATGTAATTATAAAAAGTTCTCTATTGTTCTGCAATATTTTTTTTCCTAAATCTTTTTTTTTTATTTTTTTATTTTCCTTTTCATTTTTCACTCATACATTTAGGACTGTAAAATGAACCAAACTATTCAAACTTAACTAATATTAGGCTCATTAAATACTCATTTCAGAGTGTCTTATATACATCAAAATTCACACACATTTTAAAATTTGTTTAACCTTTTTAGTCAATCTTAAATGACTTGCTACCATGCTCGATAAACATAGAGCATTATAAAAAATTAAATTACTTGAGCACAACTTATGTTTAGCTCCTTAGGTAAATAAGTCAAGTTTGAATAATATGTTTTGAATTCGTTAAGTTCTAAAATCAACTTTTAACTACTAATTGGCCCAATTTTTTTGATTTTTATTTATTATTATTATTATTATTTTTTTTAAGTTTTAGAAAAAAATGGGAATCCGCTATCGCACTTTAAGCCAACCGCGGAAAATACCATATGTGGATAAGATGGTCAACTCAAAATTAGCCATGTCTTTTGATTATGAGGCAAAGGAAAAGAGAGAGGGAAATGAACATGAAATATAAGAGAAACTAATAAATTCCTTCATTTTGCACGGTTGGATTGAGCAAAAAGTAGAAATTATGTCAACAACTTATTTATTTATTCTTGGTTACCAATTGAAAAATGGGACACAAAGTGATTTATGAGAGCCAAACACAATCTAAGAAAATTGCTTGGAAATGCAATCTTCTCAGCGATTCTTATGGTGTGTTTGGTTGAGGAATTTGAGGAGGGATTTGGAAAGGGAAAGAGAAAAGGTGTGTGAAACTAGGTGAAATTTATATATATTTTATTCACATTTCACCTATATTTTCCATTTTTCTTTCCAAATCCCTCTCCAAATCCCCCAACCAAACACAGTATTAGGAGGTGTCATTCTTATCCTGATAGAAATCTACATTCTTTGTTTCTCTCCATTTATTATTATTATTTTTTCTTACGACACAATAATCAAATCTGGATGTGCATGGATCAAAATAACTCGCATTATTCTTTATAAAAATTCTGTCATGTTTTGCTAATGGCACAACCCACACTCATAATTGCAACTAAAATCTGAACTGCTGATCTATCCATCTATAAGCTTTAAAACTCGATGTGGGTCATCATGCAAATTTGCTTCCAAGCCAAGTGCAAAAATCCAGTCCAACCCCAACTTAATCTTGTTAGGGAATTTCTAAAATAAAAATGGATTTATTTATTTTTATTGTTTTCAAAAAACCTTCCTTATTTCCTTAGAAAGCTATTTTAGTTTTGCGGCTTGTCCCGTATCGAAAAGATGAGAGAAAAGAGATGGGTTAATAAACACCTACATGAAATATTCCTTTGAATAAGGAAATGTGGGAAAGGTGCCAGAGTCTATGCTCACACACCACAAGGATGGTGCATTGCACCTTTTGCATTTAATCATTTATTTTGTCACCTCATTATTATTTCAATTTTTAGGCATTATTATTTCAATTTTTAGGTAAAAAAAGAGAAATTTTTATTGATAAATCCCATTTACAAGTGTTCTAACCCAAGAAGTTCATGAAGGAATTTTTTAACCCACTTAGTCTAATGTATTTATACTTTTATTCTATAAAATCTTTTTCTTGATTTACACTATTTTCTTAGACTCTTATGTCCATATATTTAATATTGATATTTAATGTTGGGAGAGGAGAGAGAAGGGAGGCATAGAAAATTTCATATACAAATTAAATAATATTGATGTTATTATTTTATATTATTATATAATGTGAATATTTTTTAATTGACAACACATTAAAAATAAGGAGCTTTTTTGATAAATCCACTTTCTAAGAGTTTTATTCCATCCAACCCATATTCTTTTTGACTATTCCATTAGGTCCTATTTGAGATAAGAAGACCAAAATACCCTTTTCATCTACTTATATTCCATTTAGTTCACATTATTTTCTTATGTGTTAATAAGTCCTATGGGTGACATAATTACCAAAATACCCCTAATGTGAATGTTCATATCGTCAATGTGTAGGGGCCTGACCCATGTCGATCCTCGTGGGTACCCGGAAAAATTCGAGTCGGGCAATGTGAATATTCACATTGACATGTTAACATTCACATTAATAGGCGTGTAAAATTGGCCCGCGTCCCGTGGCGGCGCGAAACCCGCTCACGGCCCATGGGTGGCCCGGGGTGGGCCCAGTCCGGCCCGTTGACAATGTGAATATTCACATTAACATGTTAACATTCACATTGATAAGAGTATAAAATTGGCCCGCGGCCCATGGGCGGCCAAAAGCCTGCCCACGGCCCGGGGCGAGCCCGGCCCGACCCGTTGACCATGTGAATATTCACATTGACATGTTAACATTCACATTGATAGGAGTGTAAAATTAGCTCGCGCCTCGTGGTTGCCTGAAACCCGCCCACGGCCCGTGGGCGGCCCGGGGCGGGCTCGGCTCGGCCTGTTGACAATGTGAATATTCACATTGACATGTTAACATTCACATTGATAAAAGTATAAAATTGGCCCGCGGCCCATGGGCGGCCAAAAGTCCGCCCGTGGCCCAGGGCGGGCCCAACTCGGCCCGGCCCGTTGACAATGTGAATATTCACATTGACATGTTAACATTCACATTGATAGGAGTGTAAAATTAACCCGCGCCTCGTGGCTGCCCGAAACCCTCCCGCGGCCCGTGGCCGGCCCGGGGCGGGCCCGGCCTAGCCTGTTGACAATGTGAATATTCACATTGACATGTTAACATTCACATTGATAAAAGTATAAAATTGGCCCGCGGCCATGGGCGGCCAAAAGCCCGCTCGCGGCCCGGGACAGGCCCGGCCCGTTGACAATGTGAATATTCACATTGACATATTAACATTCACATTGATAGGAGTGTAAAATTAGCTCGTGCCTCGCGGCTGCCCAAAACCCGCCCACGGCCCGTGGGCGGCTTGGGGGCGGGCCCGGCCTGGCCTGTTGACAATGTGAATATTCACATTGACATGTTAATATTCACATTGGCCCGCCCAAGCCCGACCCAAGCTTGAGGCTAGACCCAGGCCCATCGGCACGACCCACTGGCTCGGGCCTGGACCCAAATGAGCCTGCCCCGGGCCGTGGGCAGGTTTCGGGCAGCCTACGGGCCGCGGGCCAATTCTACATTCCTATCAATGTGCATGTTAACATGTCAATGTGAATATTCACATTGTCAATGGGCTGGGCCGGGCCTATCCCGGGCCGCGGGCAAGCTTCGGGCAGCGGACAAATTTTACACTCCTATCAATGTTAATGTTAACATGTCAATGTGAATATTCACAATGTCATGGGTCAGGCCAAGCCCGCCTCGGGCTTCGGGCCGCCCACGGGCTGCGGGCCAATTTTACACTCTTATCAATGTAAATGTTAACATGTCAATGTGAATATTCACATTGTCAACGGGCCGGGTTGGGCCCGCCCTGGGCTGCTGGCCAATTTTATGCTTTTATCAATGTGAATGTTAACATGTCAATGTGAATATTCACATTGTTAACAAGCCGGGTCGGGCCCGCCCCAGGCCGCCCACGGGCCGTAGGCGGGTTTCGGGCAGCCACGGGACACGGGCTAATTTTACACTCCTATCAATGTGAATGTTAACATGTCAATGTGAATATTCATATTGTCAACGGGCTGGGCCGGACCGGGTCTGCCCCGGGCGGCGGGCGGGCTTTTGGCCGCCCATGAGCCGTGGGCCAATTTTATACTCTTATCAATGTGAATGTTAACATGTCAATGTGAATATTCACATTGTCAACGGGCCGGACCGGGGCCGCCCCAGGCCGCCTATGGGTCGCGGGCGGGTTTCGCGCCGCCACGGGACGCGGGCCAATTTTACACTCCTATTAATGTGAATGTTAACATGTCAATGTGAATATTCACATTGTCAACGGGCCGAGCCCGCCCCGGCTGGTGGGCGGGTTTCGGGCCGCCCACGGGCCAATTTTACATTCTTACCAATGTGAATTTTAAAATATGAATGTTCACATCATAAAATTGCTAACCGTTCAAAAAATATTTATAAAGGTATCAAAATTAAATATAAGGGCATAAGTGTCCAAGAAAATAGTATAAATCAAGAAAAAGGACTTTATGGAATAAAACTATACATACATGGGACTAAATGGGTTAAAAAATTCCTTCATGGACTTCTTGGGTTAAAACACTTCTAAATAGGATTTATCAATAATTTTCCCTAAAAATAATGTAAACATTCTCTCTCATCTGATGTGAATATATTTTTAATTGACAAACATTAAAAATAATATGAACATTCTCTTTAATCTGATGTGAACGTTCACAACACATTTTCGAAAAATTCTCTCTCATCTAATGTAGTGATGTGAACGTTTACAACTTGTGAACCTTCTTTTTAATTGACAATACATTAAAAATAACGTTCATTATATTTTTAATTGACAACACATTCTTATTCACAACATAGAGTGATATAAACGTTTACAACATGTGAACATTCTCTCTTATCTAATGCAGTGATGTGAACGTTCACATTTGTATGTTTTAGTATGAATATCCACATCATGTAATTGACAACACAATGACAAAAATTCATTTCAAATTAATGTGGATATAATGATATGAATATTCATTTTAATTACATGATATGAATATTTACATCATGTAATTGACAATACGATAACAAAAATTCATTTCAAATTAATATGAATATAATGACAGTCAAAATCCTGATGTATGGAAACTATCAAAATATAATGATAATCAACATTAAATATCAACATTAATAAGAGATTGAGGGTGTTTTGGTCTTCTTACCTCAAATAGGATCTAATAAAATAGTCAAAAAGAATATGAATTGGATGGAATAAAACTCTTAAAAAGAGGATTTATAAAAAAAACTCTCAAAGGGAAATTTAGCTATAAACCCCCTTTACATTCCTTTCATTGTTAAAAGGACTAAGAAAAAAATTATACTTTCTAAACCCCCTCATAATTATAAAGTCTTGCATAAAGGACAAAATTTATTATTTAAATATTTTATATGACTATTATACCCTCAACTAATTCTTCCCACTCTCTCTCCCCACTCTCTTTCTTTCTAAATCCATAAACAGCTTCTGCATATATAATCAGGGAGTGTTAGATTTTCGATCAATTTGCAATCAATTTTTTTTTTGGTAAAGGTTAAGAGATTCGGATTAGAGAGATGATCAGAACCGGTGCTGTTTCGTGGCAGAAGAGATCGTCGGAGATGATCGGAGAAAGCTTCGACGACGACGACGTATCGCCTTTCGATTCTCATGAAGTTCATGTTCTTGCCGTTGATGATAGCCTCGTCGATCGAAAAGTCATTGAATGATTGCTCAAAATCATCTCCTGCAAAGTTACAAATCAATTCCCTCTCTCTCTCGTGCTCTCTTTCCTCCCTCTCTCCCTTCTAGGAGGCGACAAAGGCATGTTTGGTGGAGTTGTTTGGTTATACATATTTTTTTTAAACACAGATTTGAGTTTTGAATATATGTATATATATATATATTTGTGTGTATGAGTATTGTTGAACACTTGTATTCTTTGAAATCAAAAGATAGAGAGATATTTGGATGCGTTCTCTGAAATGGCCACCCCAGTCAGATAATGATTATGTTGATATTTGGATGTTTTTGTTTAGTTTTTGATTTGTGTGTTTTGTGGTTATATATCCTTGTAATATAGATTTGTGTTTTTACTGGTTTTTGAATTGATCTGTTCATACTTAGCTTGTTCAATGGATGATCTATTTTATTTCTCTCTCCTTCTCTCTCTCTAATAAGAATCTCACACAGAAATTTTACTCTGAATCAGAGTAAAATTTTACTCTGGTTAAAAACATATTGATTTGCTTAAAAATATAAAATTTTACTTTGAATCATAGTAAACTTTACTCTGAAATTTTACTTTGGTTAAAAACATGTTGATTTACTTAACAATATAAAATTTTATTTTTTGAATCATAGTAAACTTTACTCTGAAATTTTACTTTGGTTAAAAATATGTTGATTTGCTTAACAATATAAAATTTTACTTTGAATCATAGTAAACTTTACTCTGATTCAGAGTACTCTGAATCAGAGTAAAGTTTACTGTGATTCAAAGTAAAATTTTACTCTGAAATATACTGTGAAGATGGCTTAATAAGAGAGTTGATAGTTATGAGGATAATATAGTAAAAGAAACAAGTTTTAAAATATTATGGGGTTTTGAAAATACTTATATAATTCTTGTCATTTTAAAAGATAAATTAGATAGTGAGGGGTTTATCACCAAATCCCCCTTAAACAAACACCATCATATATCCTCTACTTATCTCCACCTCAACAACTATATGTCTTATCTCCTTTCCAACACATCAGTCATAATTACCTTCTTCATCTTGCATTCCTTTTGACGACAATCCACCATCATCTATGTTATCCCTTCATCTCCATCATAATTACCCACCATCACCCATGTTATTCCCTTCCTTTCCAACACATAATCATAATTACCCCCTTCATCTTCTCTTTCTATATATACTAGCCTAGTTGAAGGAAGAATTCACATATTCCATTTCCTTCCACACTCTACTTCTTTATCTTCACAAAAATTTTGGAGCTAGGGTTTAGAAGGGAGTAGCCATTTTACCAAGGAGGAGCTTCCATACTTAGTCAAGTTTTGTGCAAGTCTTAAGGTACGATTCTGCAACTATCACCCTCCTTAGATACATGTTTAATTTTGTTTATGGTATATATGCTATATGTGAAATTAAGTCTCATTATTTAGTACGACATTACAAGTAAAGCAAAGAAGGTGAAGCCAAATGGTGATATTCAGCACAATTTGGATTTTTGATCCATTTGCAAAAGCTTTAATAAATTATAGAAAATTTCTGTGTAAAATATGGAAATACATGAGCTTGTTTAATATGCATTTTACATCTATTAATATTTATAAAACCATTGGAGAGCATTTTACAACCAAAACAATTATTTTTATAAACTATTGCAAACAACCCAGCAGAGACAGCCATTTCAAATGAATGTTATTTTCTCTACAAAATTAATTTTCGTGTAAGACCACTTGGGAAAGTTAGGTTTATGAGTTATTTTTCATTTTCCACTGATTTTACTAAAAACCGATGAGTATTGAATGAGTAATTTCAGTTTTTCCAAAACGTGACAGATTCTGTCCAATTTTCTTAGAAAAATATTTTCTCCATGTTAAAGAGGTTTTTAGCTTTCAAGTTCTTCTGAAAACGTATTTCTGACTTCAGCATCTAGCAAAAAATATAAATCTCACTTCTTTTTGATGTCATTTGAAGCGTCTTTTCATTTTTCAAACTTGAACTCCCTGTTTTTGAAGCTGCTGAAATACCTGTTTGAAGATATCATTTTTCTTCTAAAAATTAATTCTCTAGTTTAACTGATTTTTAGTCTTCAAGCTCTTTTGGTAAAATCTTCCTATTCTGTTTATGTAAATGAAGAATCAAGAATCAAGAATCAACCATTTTTGACACCATTTGGTATTTCTTTTGATTTTACAAACCTGGATCACTTGTGCTGAAATTTGCTGAAAATAATTTGGAAGATTATTAAGTGATGAGTGTCATTTTTGTATCTCCATTTTGTCCATTATTTGGGGTATATATATATATATATATAATTATAGATTTGTTTTACGTGGTTTAAATTTATAAATAATATTGTTCACATTATGCATGGATGTTAACATTTTGAAAGTTGAAATCTGGACTAACTGTGTGGTTGGGTTTTTCCGTGATATGTGATCTTGTGATATGTTCATGTAATATGATTTGGAGATGATAGGTGGATATTGTTAATAGAGTGAGCTCTGTTACGGAATTCTTGTGCAAGTGTGTCGTGTAACCCTAAGATGGCATGTGGTGTATTATGGCCTTTGTGGATTTGATAGTGGAATAAAGGGGGTAGTGAGGGTTTCACACAGAGAAAGTATCTCTAGAAGACCGTGATCCTTAGTGGGCCATTGATGTTACGGCTTGGGTATAGAATTCAAGGCGTAGGCATCCTTGGTACTGATCCGATGTAGGACCAAGGAGGGGTCCGAATAGCCTCGTGTCCATTGCTTAGTGGTTGGTTAGGAACAACGCTCTACGGAGAGTTACTTAGAACTATTGACTTACTGACAACTAACATGATTAATTATTATATTTAAATGTTTTAGTTTCATCTTATTTTCTTTAGTTGTAATATCATACCAAATAATGAGACTTAATTTCACATATAGCATATATACCATAAACAGAATTAAACATATATCTAAGGAGGGTGATAGTTGTAGAATCCTTTCTTAAGACTTGAACAAAACTTTGCTAAGTATGGAAGCTCCCCCCTTGGTAAAATGGCTACTCCCTTCTAAACTTTAACTCTAAATTTTTCGTGAAGATAAATAAGTAAAATGTAGAAGGAAATCGAAGATATGAATTCTTCCTTCAACTAGGCTAGTATATATAGGAAGAGAAGATGAATGGGGTAATTATGATTGATGTGTTGGAAATGAAGGGAATAACATAGGTGATGGTGGGTAATTATGATGGAGGTGAAGGGATAACATGAATGATGGTGGATTGTCATCAAAAGAAATGCAAGATGAAGGGGATAATTATGATTGATGTGTTAGAAAAGAAATGCAAGATGAAGGGGGTAATTATGATTGATGTGTTAGAAAAGAGATAAGACATGTGGTTGTTGAGGTAGAGATAAGTTGATGTAAGTTAATAATATATGATGGTGTTGGTTTAATGATGGTAGGGTGGTATGGGTGAGTTGGTAGCTTCCACCATTTGCTTTCTTTATTATTATTTTCTCTTCATTATTATAATTATTTGAAAGAATAAAGTTGGTGGAAAGAGCAAAAGTAAAATAAATACAAGATTATTAGAAATAATACTTGATTTTTTCCTAAAATAGTTTACCACTAAAATTGAAATAATAATGAGGTGACAAAATAAATGGTTAAAGATAAATACAGACATATCATAAAATTCACCCTAAAACTACCATCTTTTAGATTAAATTTCAATATTACACTCTCAATAAACCTTTTCATTCTCCAAAAATCCGCGGTGTTACAATCTATCCACCTTAAACAAATTTCGTCTTCGAAATTCATAATCTCCTATTCTCACGCCCTAGATTTCCAAGGTTCGACCCACGTGAATAAATAATCAAATAATGAATAAAAGATAATAATATGTTAAATAAACATTATGTCTCTTATGCAAATGGATATAATAATGGCAAACATTACATGGGTAGTTCAATTCCGTACACTATATTTTTAAGATCTAAGTGATATGAACATGATTTATATAAAACTAACAGTAATCTCATACATTAATTGAAATGCCCAAAGATTTATATCATTTACAAGGGTATAACCCTTACATGAAAGGCAATTGGCCTACAAATAAATGGCCCAAGGCCTAGTCTTACTCCACACTAACACACAGTCCAACGCTTCATCTCCACATCTCATATGACGGTAATACATGAAAAGATTTTTGCCACGTAGGGTGAGCATATATCCCAGCAGGAAACATTTCAAACACTAATACAAACCCACAAGTATGGATGATCATGATGCTATACGTATATAATAAACTCAAAATGTTTTTCTTTCGCAAGACAAGTTTTTATTCAACTACTCCATTCTCTATTCATCTACCTCCTTGTTCGATTTAACCAATTTCCAATGATCAACTGTAATACTTATTAAGTCCCTACACACTCCTGAATCTAAACAATCTAACCGTGGTCATCGCTAAGCACCACCCAAACCAGTGCACTATCAGAAGTCGCACTCTGCTAGTGACTATCGCTAAGCATCACCTAACACTGTGGTCATCGTGGAGCACTACATACATCAGTGTACAATATGAGTTACACTTCACAAACTGTGGCCGTCGCTAAGCACCACATCCCACCATCACTATTCCATTTCAACTATTCAATTTAGATTGAGTGGTTTTCTTAATTACATTTAAGGCATCAAAGAACTGTCTAGTTCTCATAAGAGGTGCAGCTTGCACCTCCGTTCTACAACGGGTTTTCATTCAATCCACAACACCTCAACAATACTAAATGAGTTATTAACAAACATCAAACCATTTCATTTTTACTGATTGCTCTCTACTCAATCTCATAATTTTCCTAACTCATTCACCTTTCATCAATTAAATCTCCATTACATAATACTCATTATGGTTTTATCAATTCCAACACATGCACATCAATTACTCAATTCCCAAACACTAACACTCAAAGCTTTTTACAAAATTTGGGGCTTTCACAATTAAAAATACCCACATGTAACTTATATTGCAAAAATAAATTTAATAGATATAATAATGAAAATCAACCCCCAATTCAACTAAACTCTCAACCCATAACTCATGATTTTTCAAATCCAATTGCAATAACAACACAACACAACCACAACATGAATCTTTGTACCAAAAATACCACAAATACACTAATGAACACATATTGAGTCAATGAAATAGAATTCCACCTCTTGAAGAGAAGAGGAGAAGGTAAAAGCACCATCCGTCGCCCGAAACAAGATTTGGCCAAGATTAAACCAAAGCCCTCACCAAGCTCTCCAACAACCGAGAAGGAGTTGGAGATCAAACCCAAGCCTAAAGGGCTCAAAATCAAGATTTAAGTCCAAGAATTTAGGGCCAAAATCGAATAGAGGAGAGAGAGAGAGAAAAGAAAGAGAAAAAGAATAGATATTTTTGCCTTAGCACAGTCTTATATAGACGATAAACCGCGAGCGCAAACCAAACATCACGGGCGCTACTCAGATAGCTAAGCAGGTCACGGGTGCGATCAAGAGAACTGCGGGCGCGACCAAGACATCGCAGCCGCAACCATGAAGGTCTCGAGTCACCATTCGCGGGCTACGTACCTCCTCCCTAGCCAGCAGATATGAAGGCCACAATTGGTCGTGGCCTGGTTGTGGCCTCGTGGGCGCAATATCCCCTTCTTCACACAGCGGGTGCGACTACCACCGTTGCGGATGCGACCAATCTCACCCTAGCAAACTTGGTTACTGCTCCGCAGCCAACCCAAAACACCGAACGGACCCAAACCCACCCAAACAAGGCAAAAAATACTTGGACTACCACGTGTCCTAATTAGAAAATAAAATGGGTTGGGTTTTTTGACCCAGGCCACTACACCTATACTCCAATATTAGTAATAACTAACTTCTTAAATAACATGTTTCCACTGCACACTCTGATATTAACAATTATTAATTATTTATTTTGTTATTATTATTATTAATATATATATATTTTCATTTTATTTTCTATCGACTGAGGCCAGTTGGCCTCGATTCCTCGTTTTCTTCTTCCGAGTTCACCTCTTCCTCCTCATTCTCATCTTATCTTCTTTCTCCTCTTGGCTTTTCCTTTGCCAAAATAGTGAGCGCTGTCTCTATTTCCACAAAATTCAATGACTGCGGCACCGTTGATACAACTAGCCTCGAGCTTCTCCCATTAACTGACTTGCCCTGTCTATTTTGTCCTTTCCGTCCTCATTATACACGAGGTAGCAGATGAGCGAAATCAAAAGAAAAAACAAAGTTGCAAAGATCAGCCCATTACGGACCGAACTTTCCTTTGCTGATATGGAAACTTCTCGTGCTCTATCATGCCCCAGATTTTCGAGATCTGGACCACTTGAATAAACCACCCATCGATAAATAAAAGACAACAATAATATAAAAAGAAGTACAACTCTCATGCAAATGGATATGATAATGTCATACATTATATGAATCCTTCCAATTACATACACCCTATATACAAGTTCTAAGTTAAATGAATGTTCTTTGCATAAAGATATGCGATAATATCATACGGAATTAACATGCTCTTAGGCTTACATCACACACAAGGGTACAACCCTTTACAAGAATGGCACACGACCAATAAACAAAATGGCCCAAGGCCTACAAATAGTAGGGCAACCTCACACAAACCACAACCACAAGCACAACCGATGCCATATCACCACATCTGGGCAAGCCAATATACCTGAAAAATATTTAAGCCACGTAAGGTGAGCATAAAGTCCAGTAGAGTATATATGATTAATGCATTTTCAAATCCATGTGATTTCTCAAGGAATATCATCTCTTTTCCAATCATCAAAAGCCTTACGTTTGTTCAAAACGTTTTCTGTTATCAAAATATTTGTGTGGTTTAATCACTTTCCAAAAACAATACCGTATACCACAATACCAACTAGCAAATACATTGCAAAACCAAAAGCAAATACATTGCGGAACAAAAGCAAATACATTGCTAAACAATTTCAAAACATCATTTTCAAAATCAAAAAAATAATAAATTAAATGGGTAAATCTTTAGGGTTAGTGTTCATAATAATAACTATACAAGTCACTATGTCATTTTACCGAGATTATTGGGATGGAATCGGCACCTACCGTGCGGGTTTTAGGTCTTACACCATAGACACACAAGCCAACTTAATTTTGCTTTAACACCCATTGACAACTTTACCACTTTATTCACCATTTTATTAACACAATACATGTGTTTTGAAAACAACATTTCCAAAATGATACGAATGTTTCCAAAACATAATATGAGAGTTTTCAAAACAACCTTTCCAAAACATATAGTTTTGAGTTTTGTTGGCTATATATTTTGTACAGACTTATCGCAGCTTGATACGTGGATTATAAGGGGTGAATTGGGGAATCAGTGAAAATCTCCAACCATCAACAGATGTGTGGCAACCTACAGTAATGACAATGGATCCGCGAGGCATGGGAATAGTCAAGATATCCAATGTGACGTAGCCAAACGGTTATCTACAGTTTAAATTCAAATTCAGGAGGGATGCAAAACCATGAAGAGTGGAAGAATAATGGGAAGCAAACTAATCAAAACCGCAAGCCACACTCAGTGATCATGGAGATCATTTCAGCAGTTATCACCTACTTCGACGGGTCATCAGCCATTTTGACGATTATTTTCAAAGCCTATAAATAGAGGAGAATGCTGATAATGCAGGGGCAAAATGAGAGATCCAAAAAACCAGTTTATTTATTTTATATTTTCCAGTCCTTAAAATTTCAGTCTTTACATTCCTATATTGAACTTCAAATTCCTAGGAGTAATTCTAAGTTAGTCTGTCACTAGAATCCTCTTCAAAGATGTGAAAGTGTGAAGATACCCTTGTAAGTTCCTGTTTACTTAATAAAAGATTGATTTTTGGCACTGTTGTTCTCTTTTTCCTATTTTAATAAGTCATCTTAATTTTCTCCTAAACAAGCAAGCCACTAGTAAAGTCCTCTTCATTGAGGCTAAAAGAACTTCGAAGCAATTGTCTGACTAATTAGTTGGCATTTAATAACTTCTATAAGGACTTATTAATCTTTGTTGGCATTCACGAATTACATTTCTAACCTTTGAAAGCCAAAAAAGCTAACATATATTTTTGGCACGCCCAGTGGGACTTAATAATTGCTAGACGTAGGAGACAAGGAGAAAATGAATGCCTTGAAAAGGGTGTAGAAAGAGATGTAGAACCACATAAGCCAGAGGAGAATGGAATATCACATCCCGTGGATATGCTTGTCTCAGCAGATCCTTCACAAATGGTCGAAGAGACTAGTACTTTAGGGCATACAACGTATGTTCAGAATATTGGACAGGGCCATGAAACTGGACCATCAACTGTCCCCTCTACCGAACCAATGAATCCATGGGGAGGTTTAGTAGATGCTATGGGGCAGTAATTAATGTATACAATGGAAAGATGGGTAAAATCCTTTTTGGATCGAATGAATTCTCACCAATCACCTATCACAAGGCAAGTTGAAGACATGAGTCCTCACCAGGATAGATTGGCTCGAGATAAGCAGCTTATACAAAATAATGGACAGATAAGTGGTCAAGCTAATAATCAGAACCATGAAAGACCATCACTTACACCACAATCATGGTACGAGGCTCCTCCTACACTACTGGCAAGTCAAAATACACCAGTTCCTACCAGCGAAACCATACATATTGGTGGGCCTGGGCTGACACAAGGGAATGGCATGCGAGTGTGTTCAAATCCTATGTTTGAACCCATGTCTAGTACATGGGTGTTTACTAATCCTACGTTCGAATTCACATCAGGGGGGTTGGAAAGAGTTTTTATGGTTGGAGGAGAAACAACACCTGTGTCTCCTCCTGTAGTCCCCTTCACAGTACCTTTCGTAGGGCAGATGTATACTCCAAGAGGGCAACCATACCTTCAACATCAACCAGCACAGTAGGGACAACCAGTTCCAAATGTGCCTTTCTATGGACCAAGAGGGCCTCAAGCGCATGGAGTTCCTCCAAACCCTATGTTTGTTCTTCCAATAATGGCCCAACCAGCACAAAACATGGTTCCTAGGGACCAAATTACTGATACTGTCAGAGAAATTTGTGGACCCATGGCTTGGGGGGTCTAGACTCCTGTGTACAGAAAACCTTACCTAGAATGGGTAGATAGGTTACATGACTACCCAAGGGGATTTAGGATACTAGATTTTGCCCTTTTTTTATGGAAATGGAAGCCAGTCAACTGTGGAGCACATTGCTAGGTTTATAGGCCAGTGTGGTGAATTCATTAACAATGATTACATGAAACTAAGACTTTTTCCAAAATCTCTAACTGGGG
This sequence comes from Camellia japonica, assembly GCA_030407325.1. Lineage (NCBI taxonomy): Eukaryota > Viridiplantae > Streptophyta > Magnoliopsida > Ericales > Theaceae > Camellia > Camellia japonica. The sequence continues at coordinate 14,214 of JAPPVO010001449.1, read as the reverse complement.
CAACCTTCGTATGGTATACAAACCTTACACTTGGTTCTATCTAGACTTGGCAGCAAATGGAAGAGGTATTTCATACCCAATTTTTCCAAACAGAGCCTAAAGTATTTATGGCAGACTTGGCAAGGTTGAGCCAGAGGCCTGATGAAAAGGCTGCTCAATTCATTGCCAGATTGAAAAGGGCACGAAACGAATGCATGGTCGTACTACCTGAACCTGAATTTGTAAGATTGGCCCAAAATAGGATAGAGTTTAGGCTTTGAAAGAAGTTTGATTCAACAGAGTTTCGAGACTTAGTAGAATTAACTTATAAAGTTGCTAGGTATGAGACTCTCCTTAAAGAAGAACAAGATCGAAATAATGCATCTTATAGGACCTATTATAGGGACCCTAATTTTGAAATTGATGCAACAGAGATTATAGGACAAGAAACTATGATCTGTGAAGCATTAATTCAGAAAGATACCATTGTCGATCAACAATTTAAAAAGAAAGATCTTCATAGGAAGCACTCTTTTGATATATCAAAAGCAGATGACATATTTGATCATTTGCTAGTAGCACATTTTTTAAAATTGCCTAAGGGAGTTACGATTCCAACTTCAGAGGAAACAAAAGGCAAAATGTATTGTAAATGGCATAACTCTTGGTCTCATTCAACTAAAAACTGCATTGTTTTTCGAGACAGGATTCAAGAGCAGATTTGGAAAGGAAGATTGAAATTCCCAGCCAAGGCAGAGAAGGCAATAAGAATTGACATTGACCCTTTTCCAGAAATCAAAGAAGCTGTAGCCAATGTTGGCACGCCAGACTTTCTTGCCCAAAAGATGGAGAAGCGCCTTTCCTTGAAAGAGATGGATGAGGTCAACGTGTAGATGCATATGGCTGGTCCAAATGCCTTTCAGAAGAATACACAGTCTTCACCAACAAGTGGACAGAGTTTCATAGGCCAAAAGGATGATCCTAGTGAAGAGTTCATAGACGATGACTCGCAACTGTTGTACAATGGATGTGTTCCAGATATAGGTTGAGTTATAAATGGCTAAAGGGGCTTCCAATTGATGGGAAACAGTATTACAAAGATATGCAAAGGGATCACAGGCCAATCAATGCCTATAACAAAAAGAGCATATCCAAGGGGTTTTAACTAGCAGCTACCCTTGGAGAGACCACTGAACACCAAGAGCCTATCAAAAGGCGAGAGGCCATTGTATGAAACTAGGCCACCAAACTACTATAGAATGACCAATAAGCTTGTGAGTAAGCCTAAGATTGGTTTAAAACAGGGAATTAAGACCAATGATTGGCCTTTGAAGACAAAAGCAACATGCCTTACAACCGCCAATGATTGGCCTTCAAAGACAAAAGTAGCAGGCCTAGCTGGCATAGTGGGTTCATGGGTACCAGGAGTACCAGATTGGTTTGTCATGCAGAACAAGCCTAAGATAATACCAACCTAGGGGATGGCCTTTGAAAGCAAGGAAAGAATGATTAAGCCTCCTTTGGTGGTCCCAAATAATTGGGTTTTACTAAAAAAATCCTAAAACAAAGGAACCAGACATGGTTCCTGTCATCTCCAGATCTCAGAGGAGAAAGATCCAGTGAAGGTTCACTCAATAACAGAGGGATCTTAGGGAAGTTGGTGAGAGCACCTCCTTGGTGCAATCAAAAGGTCAAATGCGGGAAGGTTCAAAGTCTGTTCCCAAGCTCAACAGAAGTGCTAGTAGAGAGACGCTAGCTAAGGTTCATACTGAACTAAAATTGAAAGAACAGTCAAGTTTGGCAGGTCTCGAAAAGGCTTTAATGGAGAGTGATGAGGACAGTGAGACAGCTGAGGAAAGTGAACCAAGCCAACGACAAGAATTGGTCGAGGAAGATATGTTCAAAGCTTTCATGGCTGAACAGTCAGTGTCTGTGTTCAAGGTAGATAAACAACAGGCTGTCGTAAAGAAGGCTACCAGCTCAGAGGTTCCAGAATATATTATGGAAGATGCTCCCCAGGCATCTAGTCCTGTTAATGTAGAAGGAGAGCAAATGCAGCCAGTGGTGCAGTTTGGCTCATTCTTTCCAATACCAATCAATATGGTGTATGTATTACCTTAGGAATTTCAAGTAGAAGAAGAAAATCAGGAGGGGCAGGAGGATGACCCCATAGAAGTTTCTAGCGAAGACTTAGATGCCAGCATAGTTTAGGGTGAGTCTGAAGTAACTGGGTCTACGGGCACTAAGGAAGAAAGTGAAAAGGTAAGTATAGTTAACCTATCATACGCCTTCGAATTTCCTACATCAATAATGACTTAGCATGTGAAACCCTTGTACATTAAGGCATATTTCGATGGAGTAGAAATGAATAGGGTACTAGCAAATCTGTTTCCTCATTCATCTTTGAAAAAATTGGGAAAAAGGAATCCCAGGTTGATCCCAACAAGTACGACCATTGTTGGTTTTGTTGGGGACAAACAGATGACCCAATGCATATTACCTATTAATCTGAGTGTGGGAACAAGGGATTGCATGACTGCATTTTTTGTCATAGACAACAATGCCAAATATAATGCCTTGCTTGGTAGAGATTGGATTCACACCAACAAATGTGTGCCCTCTTCTTTACATCAGAAGGTGATGATAGCCTTGAATAGTGGGGAGACAGAGGAAATAGATACAAACCCACAACCTTCATTGCTTGTGCAGACTTTGCAGAAGCAAAGTTGTATACTGAGGGGGTGGTTTTACTGAGCATACTGAGAAAGCCTGATGGGACAGCCGAAGTGACAATTGATGAGGAGTTGGCACACCTAAAACACTTGGTGCAAGAGAGTGTAGTTGATGAGTACACCATTAAAGATACCAACAATGCTTGGTTGTAGGCAGGAGGATCAAGAACTCAAATAAAAAACAATTGATTTCTATTTTTCTTGTCATTTATATTTCCTGCATTTTATTTTATGCACTTTTTTTTCAAAGCATTTATTTTCAGCACTTCCTTTTTGAAGCATTGTATGCACTTCCTTTTCAAAACATAAGAGTAGGGGTAAATAATTGTTACTTTGATTGTTCACTCAATCACCCCGATTGTTCACTCAATCATCTTTCTCCGTCTCCCTCCTTCTGTTAATTTTTCTTTCTCTATATTTGACAATTTTGAAGTTCTCTTCATTGAGGCAAAATAACTATCAACACAATCGCTTGATAATTGGCTTGAATTTAATTTGTAAGAATTTTTCAATCCTTACTGGCACGCTCGCATTTATGATATTTTCGTTCGTAGGAAAATTAAGCCAACAATTTTTGGCACGCAATTACATTTTAAATATTCGAGAGCCAAAAAAGCCAACATATATTGCTTTTTTGGCTTTCGAAGGTTAGAAATGTAATTCGTGCGTGCCAGCAAGGATCAATAAGTCCTTATAGAAGTTAATAAATGCAAACCAATTAGTCAGACGATTGCTTTGAAGTTCTTTTAGCCTCAATGAAGAGGACTTTACTGGTGGCTTGCTTTTTTAGAAATTGAGATGACTTATTAAAATAGGAAAAAGAGAACAATAGTGCCAGAAATGAATCTTTTATTAAGTAAACAGGAACTTGCAAGGGTATCTTCACACTTTCACAGCTTCGAAGAGGATTCTAGTGACAGACTAACTTAGAATTACTCCTAGGAATTTGAAGTGTAGTATAGGAATGTAAAGACTGAAATTTACAGGACTGGAAAATATAAAGTAAATAAACTGGCTTTCTAGATCTCTGGTTTTGCCCTTGCATTATTAGCACTCTCTTTTATTTATAGGCTTTGAAAATAACCGTCAAAGTGGCTAATTCCCATCGAAGTAGGTGATAACTGCTGAAATGATCTCCACACCTATCGAAATAATCTCCATGATCACTGAGTGTGGCTTGTGATTTTGATCAGTTTGCTTCCCACTATTTTTCCACTCTTTATGGTTGTGATTCCCTCCTGAATTTGAATTTAAACTGTAGACAACCGTTTGGCCACATCACCTTGGATATCTTGACTATTCCCATGTCTCGCGGATCCATTGCCATTACTGTAGGTTGCCACGCATCTGTTGATGGTTGGAGATCTTCACTGATTTCCTAATTTACCCCTTATAATCCACGTGTCAAGTTTCCATAAGTCTGTACAAAATATATAACCAACATTATGACACACATCATGATATGTTTGATTCCACAAATAGTCCAAATTGCCTAATCTCATGCAATTTCTAGCACACGACAATACCATCCTCCACCGGTAGCCAAAACAGTTATCTTTAATGCAATAATTAAAAGATAACAAACAACCATTACCCTCTATGATTCCCAACGCTTGAAATAATTCATATTCCACATTTTAAAGCCTAATTTCCAAAACATAGATAGTTTTCCAACCAACTCAGTATTTCAAAAGAGTAATCAATACCCGTCATTTCCAAAGTTTCATAAGAATTTCCAACCCAATCCTCCATTTTAAACAAAAGAAAACCTTGTTCCAATAATCCCATAACTCCCAAAACATAACATTTAGGGTTTTTCAACAAATTGGGGCGTTCTCACTCAAGAACACCCACATGCAATTTTATATATAGAAAATAGGTTTAATAGCAAAGTTATAGAAAATCAAATTCCAATTCAATCAAACCCTCAACCCTCAAACATAATTTCCAAAATCAACATAACACTAGATACAACATGGTTCTATGTACTCAAAACTACCACAAATACACCACCGAACTCACATTGAGTTTAAAAAATAGACCTTACCTCTTGAAGCGAAGAGGAGACAAGCCAGAAAAACCGTCGACAACGAAAATATGATCTGCTTAGATTAAAACAAAACCCTTGCCACCCTCTACATTTTGGTATATGGAACTAGGGGTAGAAAATGGATAAAAATAGATGAAACCCAAGCTTGAAAAGCTTGGAGGGTCAAAAATGGCGAGAAGGAGAGAGAAGAAGAAGATTGGATCAAGAAAATAAATATTTTCAATTTTTGGAGACTTTTATAGATAGACAGGCCGTGGGCGCGAAGGCTACACTACGGCTGTGGCTCAGACGACAAACCTGGTTGCGGGTGCGACGAGGAACACCGCGGTCCCTCACCGTGGCCCATCGCGGGTTCCCCAGCCAAAGGACTTGAAGCTCCTATTTGGTCGCGGCCTCTTTGCGAGCGTGACCACTACCTCACTCCTTCGTGGGTGTGACCAAGCAAAGACAAGAATCTTGGGTTGTTGTTCTGAAGCCAACCCAAGTCACTCTAAGTTCTAAACCACCCAGATATGGCCAAAGTCACTCGGACATTTGTGTGTCTCAACAAAAAAATGAAATGGGTCGAGTTTATCTGACTCGGGCCACTACATGCTCTCACCCTTTTCCTCGATCTCAATGAACATCTGGAGGGGGTACATGATATTGCTTCCTCAGATCCTCCTCAGAGTACCCATAATCCTGCTCTCAATCTAGTAGTGTCACTTAACCAAACTACTGGTAGCCAAATTTGACATTGATGCTAATGCTCATAATTGAAAACATATGTAGAGACTGTGACTGCGGTGTCCAATCTATTCCACTGGTTACAAAGTAGAACAAATGAAGTGCATTAATTGAGGGCACAACTTTCTTACTTTCAGCACATGTATCAAGAGACTTGGTGAGAAATTAGTTAGTTAAGGAAAGAAAACAAATAACTAAAGAGACGGGCAACAAATTATGCCAGATCTCTGGCATCCTAGTGTACCTCATTTGATGGCCAACGGGACAAATCTGCTTTGAAAAACCTACAAATCCTGGGTTAGGGCCTTCAAAGGCTCTGCCCAAATAAATCCCTTATTTATTTTATTTATTATTTATTATTTTTTCACGAGGTCCGCGTGGCTGAGTACCGGTCTCGATCCTTCTATTTACTTTCTTCCCCTTTATTTTCTTCTCACTCTCTCTCTCTCTCTCTCTCTCTCTCTCTCTCTCTCTCTCACTCACTCACTCTTTCTCTCTTGTTCTCGTTTTTACTCTCCCTCACTCTTTCTCTCTTGTTCTCGTTTTTTACTCTCCCTCACTCCTATTCTTTGATCCACCTTTAACACTGGCCATCATTTCTCAAATTAATCTTCGATCCATCTAAATCTATTACCGATCTACCATCTTCGTCGTTGATTTTTTCAAATATGTTGCCGGTCTACCCAAATCTAATGTCACCAGTATTCTCATCCACTGTTGTTGTTCATCTATTAGAATGCTAAACTTATTGTTGCAATGTGTAATATGTTTTCATGGTTGTATTTAGTACATATTTTGTTTTCTTTTATACCCTCTGCGTCTACTTGGTACGAAGTATTGGGTTTAGTTGTCTCTTTTCTTTTTTTGCTAGTGCACTCGCTGTTGTTGTGTTTTGGCTGGATACTTATGGCTCTTGGTATTATAAATTTTTAGATTTGTATTATTTTTGTACCAACTACTTACGTCTCATCCTCTTAGATCTGAATAAAGAAGAAAACATTAACCTAACGAAGATGAAAGTTTAAAAAATTTCAGAAATTACTGGATCAAGAGTTCGAAACCATAGATGTGAAGAGTTTTAACGATCCTCAACCTTGTCTTTGGTAAAGTTGCAAATTCTTACTTTAAGTATCCTTGATCTAAACTTAGATTTGAGCGTTTAATGGTGAAGATGAAATAGAGAAAAAGATAGATTAATAAAAAAGAAAAACAGAGTTAACAGAAAGAGAGAGAGGTTGGGGTTCTGCCCGGAAGAAAAAAAAGGGAAGAACACAAAGAAGAAAGAAATGAGAAAAAATGAGGAAAATAACCAACGTTTTTTTTTGGTTTCATAAATCCCTGTTGATTTGTCCTCGTACCCATTAAACTAAACTATTATGTGGTTCGTGTCTCTGCAGGTAACATTAAATTTTCAACCACCAATCTCTAAAATATCCTATATAAGCAAACTGTAAGTTGATACTAAAGTTATTTCTCACCTTGTGGTTATCCTAATTGTAATAACCCTCGTTACTGATCACTGATTAATGCCGATTACTGCTAAGTTAATACCGATTGTGGAAAGTAAATGAACTGACTGACTTACTGAACTGACCGATTGAAATCTGAAACTGAATCGATTAACTGTATCTATTTAATGCCTGTATCTGTTTGAATTGCATTCTATCTGTTCGACTGTTTAATTATCTGTTCAGTTTGTTATGTTTAGACTGTTAATTGAAGGCCTTATCGGCGGCCGAACCGGAAATCGATGAGTGTTTCATGATCGTTAGAATTTATATGATTTTATGGTATATTCAATTGAAAATCGATTAGGTATGATTAAATTAGATTAAAATTGGTAAATTGCATAGCTTGACTTAATTACCATAGTGTCACTTAAATGGCCCACTACTTGAATCTTTTTGAGCCTTAGTATACACTCAAACAAAACAATTTCCTCAGCCTTTTTCCTTGCTCTAGACGACTAGAGAGAGAGATAAGAGAGAGAGAGCTTGATTTCACTTCACTTTTGCTTGCTATTGCTTGAGACTTAGAAGATTTAAGGAGTTCTTGCTTGATTTAGCCTCTAGACTTGCAATTGAGGAACTTAGGTATGAATTCCACCCCTTAATTGTGTATTTGAGTTCCTCCTAGCATGATCATAGTGTTTAAGGAGCTAAGTCAAGAATTGGTTCAATGTTGGTGAATTGAAGCTTAATTGTTGCATGCATGTCTACATTGTTGCATTTTGAGGTTGATCACATGGGTTTGGTACATGCATGTCATATTATTGTTAGAATCCATGTTTTCATCTTGTCTTTGGAAGATTTGAGCTCATTAGAGCATGTTTTGAAGTTTTGAAATGATTTAATCAATGCATGTCATGTTTGTAGCATGTTCATGAAAATTTGGTTTGAAATGGGTTTAATTAAACACCCTTGGGCTTTGATTTCTCAAATTGAGCTTTGAATCATGTATTCTATGTGTTTACAAATGTTTTCCAGAAAATTAGCCCAAGAGGGTCGAATTTGTGCATTTTAACTTGTTTTTGGCTTTGAAGGTGCAATCTAGGGTTTTCCAGATTTTGCACTTCCGCTCGAGCGGGGAAGTGCCGCTCGAGCGGGAAAATCGAGCTCCCAGCATCTTGCACTGTTACATCAGTCCGCTCGAGCGGAGGACTGGACGCTCGAGCGGAGGACTGGGTGACACGCTCGAGCGGGCGTCGAGCGTAAATTTCACCTATCCAGTACTTTTTGGTCCGCTCGAGCGGGAAGTTGACGCTCGAGCGGGGCCCTTTGTTGCATGTCCGCTCGAGCGGGGAAACCTGCGCTCGAGCGGGATCTGTTTTTCTGAAAATTCTGAAAATGTTTTCTAAGTGCATCTTTGCATCCTCTTTCCATCCTAGGCATTCCTAGGGCATATTTAAAGCATCTTAAAGAGGATATAGATGTAGAACACACCGAGGCAAATTAGGGATTAAGTTATTATCTTTCCCAACTGTGTGACTTAGTGTGTGTTCAATCTGTTAACTGTATAGGGTTGGCTTTCGAGGAGACGCTCTAGTTCACTGTAGCCCAGAACTCTGTGAGTAACAATTGTGTAAAGATATGTTCAAATGATTATCTTTTGAATACTGAACTGAACTGCTTACTGAACTGATATTGATTACTGAATGAATGTATGTCCTTTATTTCTGAACTGTACTGTGGCATCCTTAGCACCTACTGTTTACTGTTAACAGAGATCTCTGTCGGTTCCCTCGTGGAACCACTACTGTTTACTGATTGATGGCCATCATTACTGTTCGGTCTTTAAGACCTACTGTTACTGTTATGCTAATGGATGTACCACATATGACTGTTTACTGTACTGAACAACTGATATACTGATTGAAATGAACTGTTTTCATTACTGTAAGGACATTCATTCTAAACCTCTTTACGCATTATGTTATTCACTGGGCTTTAGCTCACTGCTCTATATATATATGTAGGTGTACAGGCACCGGATCAAAGCTAGAAGCGTCGGGGTAGATTCCCAGTTTTGTCAAGCCAACCAATGTGCCTCACTGCGAGGTTCCGAGCCTGCCAAGCTTAGGCTTGGGGTGTTTTAGTTTTCCCCCTACTGTACTGTTTTGATTTACTGTATAGACTGAACGTTTGCACTGTACTGTTTATAGGGATTAAGTCCCTGTTCTGACTGGTTGTATATTTGCATAACTGTTTCGTACTGTTCTGTATAAATGTATGAAAAATCTTTTTGGCATACAGACTGTCACAGCTCATTGGACATTGTTTATTTACTGTATTGGCTTCCGCCATGCCCCTGTACTCTGTTATACTGTCTTACTGTTAAGCAGGCCTTCGGTAATCTCGGATTACTGGCCGGTTACGGTGCTAAACCCATAGGGGCGGGTTTGGGTCGTGACAGAGTGGTATCAGAGCGATACTTAACCACGAGTTATACCGCACACACGTGTCCGAATGAGCTATTAGGGTGTCCTAGAAAAGCAATTAGGACATTACATGAGCATGATAAGTGGTGTGTTGTGACATAACTGAATATGTGCTAATGTACTAAACTGTTTAAGGATGCAATGTTTATGTTTATACTTGTTATAACTACTTATAGTGAAATGGATAATGCAAATGAATCTGAGTCCTCATCCACTGAGGCAAGAATGGCAAGAATGGAAAGAATGATGGAACTGATAAACGCTAGACTTGAGCAACAACAGAATCAACAGCCCCCACCTCCTCCTCCGGTGTGCCGGAACCGAATGTGAATGTGAATGATGGGGACATAATTGCTCTCACCCAGAAGTTCAGCAAAATGAAACCGCCATCCTTTCAGGGAGGCCTTGAACCGCTAAAAGCTGAAGCATGGGTTCTTGAGACTGAAAAAGCTTTTGAAGTGTTTCCGTGTTCGAAGCGAATAAAGTACTGTTAGCTACCTTCACCTTGCAAGAAGAGGCCAGAAGGTGGTGGATGCTGGTCCGTGACACCAACAATGTAATGACTTGGGCATCAGTTTAAGGAGTCCTTTTTCGAAAAGTATTTTCCCCAGTGTGTTAGGGACAGGAAAGTAACTGAATTTGAACAACTGAGACAGGGCACAATGTCCGTTGTTGAATATGAGACAAAGTTCACCGAGCTTGCTAGGTATGCTCCACATATGGTGGACACTGATTACAAGAAGGCCAGAAAAATTTGAAGGCGGCCTGAATGTTGCAATACTGGACAGAATAAGTGTTTTAAAGCTACCGACTTATGTAGGTGTTCTTGACCGAGCATTGATGGCCGAGTCAAACATCGAAAGCTGTGAAACAATCTGAAACACCGGCGTCTGAATTGGTGTGGTAAACGACAGAATTTCAAATTCAAGAAAGGCAAGCATAATCAAATGAACAAAAAGCAAAATACAGGGTCAACGACTACTTCTAGTCAGGAAACCGTCCATTTCCGCCCTGTTCCGAATGCGGTAAGAACCATAAGGGAGTTTGTTATAAAATCTCTGGTGCTTGTTACAGGTGTGGCAAAGTGGGCCACATGGTGAAAGATTGCCCTTCCACTGCTCCGGGCAATAGTAAAGCTGCAGGCAGCGCCGCAGCATCAACTGTAGCACCAAAGCCTAACCCCAAAGCTACCGAGAAAGAGCCGATGGGAGGCAGGGCCGAGTGTTTGCCCTAGTACCGGGAGACGTGCAAAATACTGAAACCGTTGTGTCAGGTATCCTCTCTATTTGTGCTCAAATGCATATGTACTGATTGATTCGGGGTCTACACATTCATATGTATCGCATGCTTTTTCACGGAAATTGAATAGACCCTTAGAACCTATGAACTATCTGCTAGCTGTATCATCACCCGTAGGAGGATCCGACATGTGCTTATATGTACCCTGCATGTGAAATCATTGTTGGGGATATGCATCTGTTTATTGATTTACTGCCATTGAACATGATCATTTTGATGTAATATTGGGGATGGACTGGTTACAAAAATATCATGCCACCATTGACTGTGTGACAAAACAAGTTGTTTTCCGTCCACCTGGGTTACCCGAATTTGTGTTTAATGGGGTTGGAGTAGTACCTCCTCCGTATTTGATTTCTTCTGTGAAAGCCGTTAAATTGATTAGAAAGGGGTGTAAAGGATATCTGTGTTCTGTACTGACTGTATCTACTGAAAATGTAATATTAAAACTGATGTGAACTGTATTCTATAGTCAGAGAATTCCCAGATGTTTTTCCAGATGATCTGCCAGGGGATTTGATTGACAGGGAGATTGAATTCACCGTTGATGTGATTCCGGGAACACAGCCTGTATCGAAAGCTCCTTACAGAATGGCTCCAACTGAATTGAAGAATTGAAAGTGCAATTGCAAGAACTGCTAGACAAGAAGTTTATCAGGCCTAGTACTTCACCGTGGGGTGCACCGGTTTTGTTTGTGAAAAAGAAAGACGGCTCATTGAGACTGTGCATTGACTACCGTGAACTGAACAAGGTAACTGTGAAAAACAAATATCCATTACCGCGTATTGATGACTTATTTGATCAGTTACAGGGTGCTCAAGTGTTTTCCAAGATTGATCTCAGATCTGGACCATCAACTGAAAGTTAAACCAGGGGACATTGATAAAACTGCTTTTAGAACGAGGTATGACATTACGATTTTTAGTTATGCCTTTTGGAGTTACCAATGCACCTGCAGCATTTATGGACCTCATGAATAGAATCTTTAAACCGTACCTTGATGACTTTATTGTGGTATTTATTGATGACATATTGATTTACTCCAAAAGTATAGAACAAACATGAACATCATCTGAGACTTGCCCTGCAGACCCTAAGAGAACAGAAACTGTATGCTAAACTGTCTAAATGTGAGTTTTGGCTTGATCATGTTATGTTTTGGGGCATGTTGTTAGCAAAGATGGAATTCTTTTGTTGATCCGCAGAAATTGAAGCTGTAGTGAACTGGCCTAGACCAACAAATGTGACAGAAGTCCGAAGCTTTTTGGGATTGGCTGGATATTACAGAAGATTTGTCAAAGATTTCTCCAAAATTGCCTTACCATTGACTCAACTGACACAGAAGGGGACATCATTGACTGGACTGACCAGAGGGAATCAGCATTTCAGGAGTTGAAAACTCGACTTGTGACTGCACCTGTTCTTACCTTACCTTCAGGTACGGATGGTATACTGTATTTAGTGATGCTTCTCATAAGGGTTTGGGATGTGTTTAATGCAGAATGGGAGAGTTATTGCCTATGCTTCCCGACAACTGAGACCACATGAAAAGAACTACCCAACCCATGATCTGGAACTGCTGGCAGTAGTGTTTGCACTGAAAATCTGGCGTCACTACCTGTATGGCAACATGTGAAGTAATACCGACCACAAGAGTCTGAAAACTTCTTCACCCAGAAAGAACTGAACATGAGACAGCGGAGATGGCTAGAACTGATTAAAGATTATGACCTACAGATTCTGTACCATCCCGGAAAAGCCAAACCGTTGCCGATGCACTGAGCCGGAAGTCGATTGCAAATTTAGCTTGTTTGCTCACTGGACAGAAAGAGTTGCTTTGTGACCTTGAAAAATCTGAAATTGAAGTTGTTTTGAGAGAACAAGGTGGAACAATAGCTGCTATTTCTGCTCAAACGGCTTGATTGCGATAGAAATTAAAGAGAAACAGCAAACGGATGACTTCTTGAGGAAGATCATCGAAGAAAGAGAAATCTAACCGAGACCGGGGTTCAAATTTGAAAACAATGTACTGAAATTTCAAGGAAGACTGTGTGTACCAAATGACACTGAACTGAAAAGAAGAGTTCTGCAAGGGCCACAACTCAAAAATTTTCTATTCATCCGGGGAATACGAAAATGTACCAAGATCTGAAACAGAATTTTTGGTGGCGGGAATGAAGAAAGAAATTGCCGACTTTGTGTCAAAATGTCTTCATTGCCAACAAGTTAAAGCGGAACATCAGCGACCCGCAGGCTTACTGCAACCCTTACCCATACCGGAGTGGAAATGGGAGCATATCACGATGGATTTTATCGTTGGATTGGATTGCCGCTCCAGAAAAGGTATGGATTCAATTTGGTTATTGTTGATAGACTGACCAAATCTGCTCACTTCTTACCTGTCAAGAAAATTTATAATGCGGACAAGTTGGCTGTAATTTATATATGATGAAATTGTTAGACTGCATGGAGTGCCTGTGTCCATTGTTTCTGACAGGGATTCGAAGTTTACATCGAGGTTTTGGCAAAGCCTACAGACTGCATTGGGTACTGAATTGAGAATGAGTAGTGCCTATCATCCTCAGACAGATGGACAGTCAGAAAGGACCATCCAGACTCTGGAGGATTTATTGAGAATGTGGTCCTTGATTTTCAGGGAAACTGGGGAAAGCCATTTGCCATTGGCTGAATTCGCCTACAACAACAGTTACCATTCAAGTATATGGTATGGCGCCTTCGAGGCATTGTATGGCAGAAAATGTAGATCTCCGATCTGCTGGGCAGAAGTTGGAGATGGGCCTTTGCTTGGGCCCGAGATTGTGTATGAAACGACTGAAAAAGTGAAAATGATTCAACAGAGACTGAAAACTGCACAGAGCCGACAGAAAAGTTATGCAGATGTTAGAAGAAGACGAGACCGAGAATATGAAGTGGGTGATCACGTGTTTGTGAAAGTGACACCAATGAAAGGCCAGACTCGTTTTGGAGTCAAAGGCAAAGTTAACGCGAGATATGCCGGGAGATATGTTGGACCGTATGAAGATGAGAAAATCAATCCGGTGGCGTATCAAGTTGCGCTTCCTCCTGAAATGGAGCATATGCAACAACGTCTTCCACATCTCTATGTTGAGAGATTATTCTCGGGATCCTTCCATGTGATTGAGCTACTCGGATAGTGTTGAGTGATGACTACACTTACGAGGAACGGGCCTACAGATTGTAAACAGACGGATCAAGAAACTGAGGAACAAAGAGATCCCGTTGGTGTGAAAGTTGACTGGCAAAACCATGGCGGACGTGTGTATGCCACGTGGGAAAGGGAAGATGACATGGCTAAGAGATATCCTGATTTGTTCCCACTGAATCCTGTTTTCTTCCAGAATGAAGGTAATTCGAGTTTAGAGGACTAAACTTTATAAGGAGGGGGAGACTGTAATAACCCTCGTTACTGATCACTGATTAATGCCGATTACTGCTAAGTTAATACGAT